>JASAMV010003823.1:0-17612 GCA_030248065.1 Rhynchonema sp. JSB1_4
GTATTGCTTTCAATCAAATCCAAAAAAAATCACAAATAATTTTCTCTTCCTGAGTATCTTGTGGAGTTTCTCTTTCATTCCGTTGCGGCGCCACCGTTCGCCGGAGCCCCGCGACCGCGCGCAACCATTTTCCCACATTCTCCCCGTGCTTTGGCCAATCATCTTGATCAAACATCAACCGACGAGGGCAAACAGTACGGAGATGCCTAGGGTTGTGACCGAAATGTTTGAGGTCGGGCGCGTGGTCCGTTCGAAGACCCTGACCTGACCCTGATTCGCTGTTAACAAGCGCGCGTGAGCGGTTTAAACCACGTAGCCCGAAAGCACGCGCGCACGAAATGTTTCCCCGCAACCCAACATGGATTTCTTGCAAGTATGCTGTTTTAGTTTCCAATTTTCCGCCAAAGTAGGTGATCTCTGTTTGTATTTACACTCCGCAGCACAGGCGTCATATTTTCATCCGTTGATCGCTTGTATTTTGTTCCCTTTTATGTCGGAAGCTCAAAGCCCATGACTCCACCTAGCCCCCGCCTTTTTCTTGCTCGCCGCGAAATTTTTTATGCGCGTCTGGTCATATGTACACGCCACCGCGGGAAGCCCGACCTCCAGGCCAGGAGTTCGCTGCATCACCACTGTTCCACGTTTGAGGCCCCTGAACAGCGACATGGGCGCGCAGTCCATTCGATCCCTGCTATTGTGCGGCACGAATAAGATGTTCAATGACGTCATGCCCCCCGTGATCGCCGTGCATGACACCAGCGACACCAAGTGGACAGTGAGAGCGACTGGTTCGTTGTCTCCGTAGAGTACCGTTGAAAAGTCGGCATTAGGGTTGAAGCTCGGGGGGGGGGGGGTGCCCGAACCCGACATCTGGAAGTACCCGACGTTTGAGAAAAAAGCCGACCCCCGACATCCCCCCCCTTTTAGTTTTTCGGACCACAAACAGGCAAATTCTTGCTCATTTGCTCAAAACACAGACAGCCCGACTACCCATCTGAGATCTTGGATTAACGTGAAACCCTTTTTTTGCTTCTGGATAAAGCAGACCGAAAAGAGACCCAAGACCGAACAACAGATGTTTCGCAGGGGACTGGCGTACACGATGAGAACAACACACGTAGAATGTCACATCTTTTAAATATTTTGGGCCAACACGACGTGGCCTTCTGCTGCCGTCGCACGAATGCCGATGACCTGGTGCATCAACAACGACCGACAACACCAGCCGGTATACAAGTAGAAAAAATCGGTAAAATAAATAAGCAATCACTTTTTAATAGGGATCGGGAATTAGAGAGATGTCGGGTGTCGGCTGTCTGTGTTTTGAGCAAATGAGCAAGAATTTGCCTGTTTGTGGTCCGAAAAACTAGATGTCGGGTGTCGGCTTTTTTCTCAAACGTCGGATACTTCCAGATGTCGGGTGTTGTGTACCCCCCTCCCGAGCTCCAACCCTAATGCCGGCTTTTCAACGGTATTATGCGGACACAACGAACCAGTCGCTCTCACTGTCCACTTGGTGTCGCTGGTGTCGTGCACGGCGATCACCCATGACGTCATTTAACGTGTTGTATCGTGCCGCACAATAGTCGAATCGACTGCCGCGCATGTGGTGGTGTTGGTGCTGGACGTGGAACAGTGCTGATGCGGCGAACTGCAATGCACGTCAAGGCGTCCACGTGGCATGTACAGTATGACCAGACACACATATTTCACACAAGCAAGAAAAATGCCCGCTTTAGGTGGATCATGGCTTAACTTCCGACATAAAAGGAACATACAAGGGCTCAACGGATGAAAATATGACGCTTCTGTGCGGAGTGATCTACAAACAGAGATCACTACTTTGGCGGAGAATTGGAAACTAAAACAGCATACTTGCAAGAAAACCATGTTGTTGCAAAGCGCTGCTTGCGCGCGTGCGTACTACTTTCGGGCTACTGTTTAAACCACTCACGCGCGCTTGTTAACACGAATAGGGTAATCAGAATCTTCGACAGAACCACGCGCCGACCTCAAACATTTCGTCACAACACTAGCACTCGTACTGTTTGCCTCGTGGTTGATGTTTGATCAAGTGATTGGCCAAAGCACGGGAATGTGTGAAAAATGGTTGCGCACAGTTGTCGGGCTCCAGTGGACAGTAGCACTGCAAATGAATGAAAGAGAAACTCACAAGATACTAGAAAGAGAAAATTATTTGTGATTTTTTTTGGATTTGATAATTGACCTAATAATCGTTAATGCTTCTCTTTACATTAACGTGTTCAGAACATAGTTCCCCACATCAATCGAAGCCAAAATCGTCATAAACGTCCAAAAATCTGATCCAGCAGTCAAATTTGATGCCGCCCTGAGGCGAGCTTTGTTCACGCACAATAAAGTTCGTTTTTTCATGCGTTTTGTGTTTCACGCGCCGATAACTTGTGTTTTGGTGCACCAGTGCACTGATTCATTGTGATTGTCGAAAAAAATTACCCCGACACAAAACATAGCGCCAACCTTGATGTCCCCAACAATTAATAAAAAGAGAAACCCACGACAAAACTGACCCCAATTCAAGGGTACCGTTGGTCTTTCGTTGCCGGGTGTCTTCCTCCGCATGTAGTACGCGCGTTTGCGCCGTTGCAGTGTCCGCAGTCGTAGTTGTCTGCAACAGCTGATGTATAATATTTAGGGAAACAGTGACACACTGCGAATAGCAACGATTCTGTCAACAGGAAAGAACATGAGTAGCTCATTAGCGCCAACTTTTCACAATGAACGAACAACAAGCAGCACGGTCCAACGTTCTAAAAACTGGTTCTCTGCGAAACCGTTAGCCAAACCAGCCCTGGGTGTGCGTTGCATGGTGAACAGATGCACAAAATAAGATCCCAAAATAAAATTAATGTCAACTAAACTTGTCAAGCATACGAATCTTACCTAATACTCGGTCTGACGTGCACCGTTCGTTCATCAGCACCCGTTTGTATCATTTCATTCGATTTTGCAGTGTCTTTGCTCGGTGAATGCTCCTGGTCCATGTCCATGGCTGTCGGTGACTCGCCTGAACTCGACCCACACGAATCGCTTGTCGTCGTGTTGGTCTGAAGATATTTTGATGAGGAAAAAACAATAATAATCGAAAAAATCTTCAAATTATGGCCAGTTCTGGACGGTGAGCTCTATTCTGGCAGCCGAAATCTGCCGTACTTATCTCCTGCTGGCGTTAGGCTCTCATCAAAACGCATGCATATTTTGTGCAATGATAAAAAGCTTACCTACACAGAGGGTGGAGCAAAAAATGTGCAGAGCAAAAGATGACCGTTAATCGGCATATTTTTACAAGGATACATTTCCACAACTAATATAATATTAGAAGATTGATGACTCCAAATATCACAAGTGTCACCCAAAAACATCGCTATGAGCCAACATTGCTGTGACGAAGCGCGGTCAACGTGTCCGTTGCGCAGCCGGTCGTCGCCGTCGGCGGTGTCGTCAGCTTGACAAATTCGTTGACGCCTTGCGCACTCAGGGACGAATTGACGCCAGCCGCCTGCTCAGCTGAACGCATACCCTCAAGATCGACCGGTTGTTTGGCGGTCGCGCCTGAAATGCAAGGAATCCATTTTTCTTTTGAGAGACACATATGAACAATCAAAAGAATAAAATTCGTCTATTCGCGTTTCGATATCTACAATGTTTCCAGCAATCTTCTCTTTGCTTAAACATCGTCCTACACTTGCGCACCCTGAATCAAATGAAACACACAGCCAAGCATAAAACGGGCTGTAGCTCTAGCGCTGGAAAACCTGACGAGAAAACCTCTTCGATGGAAAAATTCTAGAATTAGTCGGAGGAAGCAATAATCTCAGAACCATTCAGCACTCTGTGAATTGTGCAGCAATGGCTTACGCTTAGTGATTGCTGATTTCGACTGTTTTCACACAGGGAACTGTAGCACATGGAATGCCCACGCACGTGACCTCAAAATTACACACGAGCTGCTTTCCCATCCCCATGCACAATACTTGCGGGCCGGAAAAAAACCGTTTTTTCCGGAAAAAAAACCGGAAAAAAAACCGAAATTTTTCCAAGTGGCAACTTTTGGAAAAAAACGGTTTTTTTCCAAAAATTTCCGAAATATTTTCAAGGGTTACGAAAGGATGTTGTCAAAACTAATGTAAATCGGTGCTAAACAGTTCAAAATGAGCACTTTTCAATCTCCAAGTGCATTTTTAGCATGTTTCAGGCCATTTCCCGACAAAATTTTCTCCAAAATAGGCGTTTTTGGACCATGGGTATCCTTAAGTACTGGAAAAATATTTGGAAAAAAACGGTTTTTTTTTTCGGAAAAAAACGGTTTTTTTCCAAAAATATATTTTGCGGAAAAATACGCAAGTATACCATGCACCTCTCTGACCACATTTGATGACTGTACCTCCATTAGATGTCAGCTGTTTCATCACGTGGTTCTCTTTATTCTCATCATCGCCTAACTGTCGGTCACTTTGTTGTTCGTGTCCTTGGGCACTGTCGGATGTCGCTGTCGCCGACTCGGGGTCAGCACGAAGAAAGTCGAACAACAGCGCATTGCCCGTACGATCTGACTCGGCCAGCATGAACTCGCGATGTTGTCTGCAAACAGAGAGAGAGAGAGAGCAGTGATGTGAATATTTGATAAAACTATCACTTCAAATTTCGAGATCGCACGGTCCAGACCAGAGTTGAACGAGAGATCTTTCGCGCGGTTGCAAAGTGGATTTCGATTCTGCTTTGGAAATGATGAGTAAGTATCGTAATTGATTGATTATTCTCATTACGTGGATTATTAAGGTAACATGAAACATTTTTTGAAGCAGCGTTAACGTATTATTTTTTGTAAATTCAACCACTTACCAATGGCAAGTAAGAATAGTCTGCAAATTATTTTTGTTCTGAGACCAACACTATTTCCTGGGTAACCAGCAACAGTCATCAGAACTGGTTGTAACAAGGCAAGGGTGTAATGCAAAGTTATTGTGGCAACCCTTGAAGTATCAACTGCTGCGATTCACGCACGATTCCGGAACACGGTTTTTTGCCACGAATGGCAGTGGTGTCGTTAGGGGGGGGGCAGTGCTGTGGCTGGGGGGAGGGGGGTGGGGGCCCAATGGTACCCTACCCGCCCCGGCCTGGTACGCTACCCCATACGCGCCCCGCTCTGGTACGCTACCCGCCCCGATTTTTTCCCTCAAGATGCCCATTTTTTGGTCAAAAATGCCCAAATTTCGACCGAAAACCCTAAAAAGTGCAAAAAATCTCGCGCTGCGCGCGATATATGCACTTTTTAGTACATAAAAACAGGCACGCGAAAAAACTTGTGTTGTACCCTACCCGCCCCGAAAAATCTTCCCCCCCTCCCCCCCCCAAACCGGATTTCCCCCCCCCCCCCCCCAAGAACCCAGGTACACGACCCCCCGACCCGCCCCGGATTTTTCCACCTATATACCCTACCCGCCCCACAAAAGTACCCACAGCACTGGGGGGGTTACCCCTGGTATGGGGTATGGGAAATCGACCGGGGGTATGGGAAATCTTTCACTTTTGGAACAAGCACCCCCTAAGAAATGACTTTTTGACCCCGAGATATACCAAAATTGACCATTTTTCGTCCAAAAATGCCAAAAATCGCTTGTTGCCGCAAGAAAACTCTACTTTAAGCACTTTTCAGACCAATTTTTGGCCCTTTTAGAAGATTTTTGGGGTCATTTTTTTAAAATCCCCACCCTCGGGTATGAGAAATTTTTTAGTTTTTGGAGAAACCCCCTGGTATGGGAAATTCTTGATTTTTGGGGGTATGTATGGGAAATTTTCCGAAAATTGGGCTGGGTATGAGAAAATTTCGATTTCTCAACGACACCACTGACGAATGGTGACCCATTGGGCCACCAAAAATTTGAATGAGCCACAAGATTTTGACAAATGAGTCACCAATCAGCCACTAGAATTGCAGGAAGCCAATATTTAAGTATGAACGAGCCACTAGATTGGCTGGGCAAATTGGGCAAATTAGCCACCAGTGTGCCACTGGCCCATTTTCAAAAAAAACCTGTTCCGGAACCAACCGAGCGTTTTCCCGCTCCGCCTTCACCCTTTCTCGTTCAGCCATTCTCACATCCTGCGCTCGTTTTAACTCCATTTCATTATCGTAGCGCTTCTTGTAGTTCGCCAGGCGACGGTGCCACAAACATCATTCGACCGGGGTCACTGCAAACAGATGTTCCGATGCAAACCGATAATGCCACCAATGAAAACACGTTTTTATAGCAAAATGAGGTATTCGGCACAGCCCGCGCCAGGTGTATTTGAGATAACTATTGATGTGAGTGTTGCACGGAACGAATTCTTTTCATAAAAATCGCTCCCTGTTGTTTTATGCATCATGAAAACCGTTCAGACAAGAGACCGTTTCAGCTCGTAAAACACAGAAAATAAGCAGCGCTCTTTTGGAGAAGAGTGGTTCAATCGCGAAGTATAACATCAGATACCTTGAAAAAACATGCCGATACCCGATACCTTCCGGTGACCCATCGAGACAAAGCCCGCTATTCGAGCCGTCAAATGTTTCACCGCCAGAATAAATAAAATAGCAAACGAACGAACAATTGATCTCCTTCAATTGCATGCTTCTTCTAACTCAAAATAAATTTGGAAAGTGTATGTACATAAAAAGAAAAGTCACAAAAAGACCCCGGACGCACGTTTCCTCTCAATATGCTTGTGTCGATGTGTGACATGGTACAGCCAGGGCACATAACGGTCGACTGATGACACACACGGCAGCGACGTCGCCATTGGTTGCTGGAAAAAAATGCAAGATGGCTCACCAGCTCATGTGTGTTTTCTCACTAAATTTAGGTGCCATGAATGCCAAAAAATGAAAACTGATACATTTGAAATTTGACGCACTCTACTGTTTCTGACACAACGTGAACTTTAGGCTAGTAGTTTTGTCGTCAAATCAAATCTCAATAATACATGAGCCCCAAATGAGCGCGAGAATTAATACACGTGATTTCAAGAAAGAATTTGACGACATTACTATAAGCCGAAGTTTGGTCCAACACATCAATTATCGTGTGCAGGTGTGCATCAATGGAAATTCACAACAACGTCGATGTGGGACGACTTTAAGATCAATAAAATGTTTGAGCGAAACCATAAAACGGCCCCAAACATATGGTCAAACTTATCACAACAAAAACGACCGAACTCAATGTAAAGGCAAACTACACCAACACGAGCCCGATTTCGAAGGTGATGCGTGTTCAAAACGAATAGAAAGAGAAAATCATCATGCTCCACTTTGTATTCTTCAATGTGTAACGTTTCCCCAAGTAGCCGGCCACGTCAGACTGCTTCACTATTCCGCTAGCTGCGAAATCGGGCTCGTGTTGGCGTAGCTTGCCTATACCAATCTAATTTTTTTGACCACTTCAGAAGTTGAACCAAACTGATGCATCTCGCCTCGCCAGCAGAACTTGTCCAGTTTATTCTGACCTTCACAACATTGCGACAGCAAAACACAAAACCGGATAAAAAAACCGGATCTCAGTAGATTCCAAATTGTTCAAATCGGCTGCTGTATAGCAGCGGTATCGGAGGCTATCAAACATGGTAACATCAAACGTAAAAGTTATTTGCGTCGAAGGGCAGGCACTTCGACAGCTCAGTTGGTAGAGCAATGCCCCGGTTAGGCGGAGGACCTGGGTTCGAGCCCGAGACGAAGAAAGCCACTTTTTGCTCACAAAGGACTTTGGAATGTACATGCGCTCCCCGTTATTAAAAGTTATTTCCCAGAAAGAAAAATAAAACATCCTAAATACGAAATACCATTTGATCAAGACAAAACTCGACTGATCTGATCACTGAATTTGATACATTACAGCTAAACGGCAGGTTGCGGGAAAAAAGGTACACGAAGAACTTTTTCGGATTCACGCTTTCCTGTCCTGGTTTTGTGTTTTTTTTCATTCCTTGCACACGCTGTTTTGTATTTATTTTCATGTTCGTAAACTCCACACCCGGTCTTGTAATCATGCTTCTTTCACTTAATATTCCTATTTATGTATTGTTGAGTTGGTGCCGGCCGACTCAATAAACTAAACTAACGAACTTTTTTATAAAACATTGGTACGAACCCCATCCACTAACCGATATGACAGTCTCATATGTCTATGATACATGCGCATTTTGTGCGCGTGCAGCAGCGACCATCGCGTGAAACTGCGTCCGCATTCGCACGCGAACACTCGCTCGGGACGAACCAGTGCACTCGAATGGCGCTCTTTGATGTGCGATAGAAGCGGGTCCAGTTTTTGGAACGCCGCCGGGCACGAGCGCTTGATCTGTAATTTAGGGTGGCATTATCCACCACACAAGGCATACGTTCGTTGAGAGAACAGAGAACCATTTCACACACTTTGGTCGGTTCTAGGGATCGGTATCGGGAAGGGGGGGGGGTATGCCGATACGCGATACTTGGCACATGCCGATAATACCCGATACCCGATAATTCATGAAAAAAGCCGATACCCGATACTGCGAAAATAATCCGATATCCGATAGTGCCAAAATACCCATAAAAACATCGTTTTTATAGCAAAACTGGGGTTTTTGGCAAACGTCGCGCTGGATTTTTACGAGGTGGCCACTGAGTACTGCGCGCAACAATGTTTTTCATAAAAATCGTGCTCTGTTGTTGTGTCATGCAACATGAAAATAGCTCCAACCTCCGTTTTAAAATTTTTTCTGTTGGCAAAACAAGGAATATCTGCAGAGCTATTTTTGAGAACTGGTTTTTAATCGCGAAAAGTGTACGTAATACCCGATACCTTGGAAAAACATGCCGACAGCCGATACTTATTGAGTGCCGATAGCCGACAACCGATACCTTCCGATCCCTGCTCGGCTCTTGTGGAAACGACCCAATCATTGGCAGCTCAAATATTTGAGCGCAAACAGTAAAAGCTACAGCACTGACCAATACCACTTGGCTTGAGTGAGGCATATAGTAACACTGCGCCAACACGAGCACGATTTCGAAGGTGGCAGATTAGTGAAACATTCATACGTGGCTGCTGATTCGGAAAATGTTACACGTTGTAGAATACAACGTGGAGCATGAGAATGTTTCTATTGGTTTTGTAAGCACACCACCTCCGAAATCAGGCTGGTGTTGGCGTAGTTTGCCTATACCTTGTTTCTGCTTTCAAGGATAACATGGCCCATTGTAGAACCAAAACCGAAAAGACAAAAAAGTTGATCGAAACAACCACCCATCCATCACCTCATTCAGATTCTCCACTCCCCCACGTACACGACGTAGCCGCCCCCCGCATTTGAACGTTTTGTACGCTGAATTCGGATTGCTGTGATAATAACAATATTCTATTAGAAACAAGCTGATTGCCGAAATATTATTGCCGTTGGAATTCCATTGCGCCAGATTATTTTTAGTTTATGCACCCACACCCGAAAAACATAGAAAGAGCAACCAAACTGGGCTGGGGCGTGGCTACTTTGGATGGGCGAAGAACCTAAATTAGCGTTGTAAAAAACCAATCAGCAGACTAGACAGCAAGAGCTAATGCAGAGTTCGGGCAGTCACTGACAGCCGCCAAATATGTGAATATGGAACACTTTTTCAACTCACATTTTGTCCTGTCATAATGCCGGTGTCATAAATCTGTCCGCCCTGTTCGGCATAGGAACATGTGCGATCCAACACCAGACCACATTCAGCTCCGTCACACACTTCGTCAACAAACTCACCGCCGCTGCGAATCGCCAACACGCGACCAGTGCACGCACCGAACGCTGGAAAGAGAAGGTGATGCAAATGAAAAAAGAGAGAAAATTGACAAAGTATGTATGATCAAGCCAGACCCAAACCCACTGCAGTTGCCAGCCTTCGCTGATTTGAAAATTTCATGAGAAGATAATGAATGAAACATAAGCTACGAACAAAATATAAACGAACAAAAGCAGGTGCAAAACAAATGCAGTGTCACCATCAATATCGACGCACCAGCGGTAGTTACCATATGACCAGAGTACGCGCGTCTTCAGAAATCTACATGATATTGATCACTAGTCAGACAAAACGCGCCAGACGTTCGAAAACAGGTTCAAGAAATTTTTGCCCTTTTTGGCGCAATGCCACCAATACCTTCACGTGCACTGAGAAAATGGGAGGTTATTCGCAATTTGACCAGAATTTGAAAAAAAAATTCCATACAAAACAAAAATCCAGATTCAAATTGCACCTAATAAACTTTCAAGAAGGGTGGACCCAGTTTAATCTTGGTGGTGATACGACCTTCCTCACAGAGGTTGTTACAACTTCAAACAGCTGCAAAAATGTTGGACAATGGTAAACAACAACATTTGAATGATGATAGTGCATACAATTTTTTGTCGTGTGAAACAAACAAAAAACACAGCGACTAAAATAAAAATAACCTTGCCCATCCACCAACTGACCCGCGTCCATCCCGCCATCAGCGAGCGCCACCGTCAAAGTCCTGACGTGATCAGCAACGACCCTACAGGCCATGTCAATGCCTTCCGTGTATGCTGTCATAAAGAACCGTTTTTTATTTTTGGTGGAAACAAAACGGTTTTTTTTCCGAAAAAAACCGTTTTTTTTTCAAATACTTTTCCAGTACTTAAGAACGTAATTTCGAAAAATATAACAATTTCAGTGCAAAATTTGTTCGAAGTGACGAGAGCGCTCTTGAAGAGTGTTGAAGTCAGTCGAAAACACTTGGTTTACACGCTTTTTGGCCCATTTTAGGCCGGTTAATTTTTGTGCTCGAGCCAATTTTTCACTGAAATCGAAAAACTCATCGGTTTTGCATTACAATTTTTTGGAAAAACTGGAATAAAGTACCGATATTTTTCCGATCAAAAACCGAAAAGGTACCCACGGAAATATAAATGGAAAAGTACTCGGGTCTCGGGAAAAAAACGGTTTTTTTTCGTGTCTTTTTTTTGGAAAAAAACCGGTTTTTTTCCGCCTGCCAGTATACTTCCGTGTCAGCACTGCCAACGTTGTCGCCGAATGGAGAAACTGATGGCAGCTGAAGAAATGAACAGTTGCATTTTCACCCGTTTTTTTATCATTGTGCCACAGCCCTTACTATTCAGTTTCCAAGACAGTATTCTGTCTTAAATGATACAATATGTTGTGTGCGAACAATTTTTTTGCAAAGATGCCATGAACTTGAATTTAGTGGCACCTGCAGACCTGCTTAATCTGAACTAAACGTTTAAAAGAATTTTCATCTCCAAATTTGTTGGACGTCTTTATTTGCGTTGTTGACCCGCGTGTGGCCGTCGAAAACCCCGAAAAGGAAAACCACGAAAATGAAAAATCCCGAAAACGAAAAACCCCGGAAAAAGCCCGAAAAAAATGTCGGGAATTAACAAAAATTCTTGTTGGAGGTGGGTAATGATGTCGCTCGAGTGAAACATCACCCGTACATTTATAAAATTGGCTTCGGATCAGACTTGGGTTTAGGCTTCTTCATAGGCCTGGGCTTAGCTGTGAAACAAAAGGAGAATTGATCAAAAAGGTTCGTTGCGTTCCTGAATCAAAAAAACCGATGGGCTGCCAGCCAGGAAGACATGACCAAACGAGAATTACCTGAACTTGAGCCCGAACTGTACCACGTACCAGTACCCATTCTTCAGTGCACGAACTACATGAATACCCTTTTCTGACAAAAAAAATGTTGTTTTTCGTTTTCGGGGTCTTTGTTTTTCTGCGTTTTCTCGGGGTTCTTTGGGGGTTTTCGACCCGCACACATTGTGGTCAGAAATCCCGCAATCTTATCAGTCATCACATGAAATATTTGCTTTAGTGAACATAAAACACGAAAATCAGGCAAACCTTAGCGATTCCATCAAACAATCGTTGAAACAGGTCGGTGTCATAATTCGACGTTTTGTTCTGGATGACCGACACGAGACGTTCAAAGCCCATGCCGCAGTCGATGTGTTTCTTTGGCAACAATTTCAGGGAACCGTCGGTTTCCATAAATGAAAATAATATTGTAAGATTGTTTCCGCAATTTTGTTGCACAATTTAATGTCATAAACTCACCGATTGAACTGGATAAACACGACATTCCAAATCTCCACCACGTTCGGACAGTGGTGTCGTTGGGGGGGAAGGGGGGGGGGTTACCCCCTAGTATCCGGTATCCGGTATCTTGATTTTTTCACCCAGGGGTATCCGGTATCCTGACTTTTTGTCCAGGGGTATCCTACCCTAAAATTTTTCCGAAAACCGTAAAAATAGCCCATTTTTAAAACCAAAATGCCCAAAATCGCTTGCTGGCGCAAGCATAACCCCAAAAATGACCATTTTGTGCGCTTCCAACACCAATTTTCCTCTAAAAAATTGACCTTTTTTGAGCAACCCCCCCTGGGTATCCGAGATTTTTTATTTTGGGGAGCAACCCCCCCATGGTATCCGAGATTTTTCATTTTGGGTATCCGGTATCCGAAAATTTTGGATTTTGGGTATCCGGTATCCTGACTTTTTCATTTCCCAACGACACCACTGCGTTCGGATCATCCATGTTCACCAGATCGGCTGCATGTCGTCCACCTGAGAAAATTTCAAAATTAAAATCCAGCAGTCCTCAATTTGTGACTGAAAAAAAAACGTATTAAAAATTAAAAAAGTAAAAACCGATTCGATCGAAATGAATCTCCGAGCACGGTCCACACGGTCCGACATCACCCATCTCCCAGAAATTGTCCTTCATTCCAAACGGCAGCACGCGATCTGGTGGTAGTCTGAAACCAGAATGTGAACAATCTGGGCTTAAATCTGCGCTTAACAAATTAGCTATACCACCGTTGTCTCCAAACCAGGATGCACTATGGGTCGCGTACAAGGCCGGGGCGGGTAGGGTACCATTGGGGGACCCCCCCCCACCCCCCCCAAAGCCACAGCACTGCTATGCAGTACAAGAATCAACGCGCTAATTACCGCCAAGCAAGTACAGAAACGAACAAAATTAATTCTTCGATTTTTAGGTCTTGTCAAAAAAGTGAAGTTTCGCAACTTAAATTGCTCATAGCCAGCATTGTTACCGAATTAGAGTCCCAAACCTTTTCTGTTCGGATCCACATTATAGTTCCAAGCTGGCATCAAAACTAAAAAAAATTTTGGACACTCTGGCTCCAAACGGTCACTTGTTTTCTGCAAATGCCCTTAAACAACAGAGTTACGATTCTTTCTGGGCTTTGAAGCATTGTTATTGTACCGGTCGGGAAACGGACCTTTCAAGGTCTAACATTGGACTACGCCGTGCTGTGGCTACTTTTGCGGGGGGGGTTGGTTACATTGGTGTAAAAAGCCGGGGCGGGTAGGGGGGTAGTGTACCTGGGATCTTGGGGGGGGGGGAAATCCGGTTTGGGGGGGAGGGGGGGAGATTTTTCGGGGCGGGTAGGGTACAACACAAGTTTTTTTGCGTGCCTGTTTTTGTGTACTAAAAAGCACGTATATCGCGTGCAGCGCGAAATTTTTTGCACTTTTTATGGTTTTCGGTTGAAATCTGGGCATTTTTTGACCGAAAAATGGGCATTTTCCGGGTAAAAATCGGGGCGGGTAGTGTACCAGAGCGGGGCAGGTAGAGGGGTGGGGTCCCAGAGCGGGGCGGGTAGGGGGGTAGCGTACCAGGCCGGGGCGGGTAGGGTACCATTGGGGGGGGGGGACCCCCCCACCCCCCCCCCAGCCACAGCACTGGGACTAAGTGACCGCAACAATCTCATGGGTGTGTGCTACATGAGCCAGCTTGTGAAACATACTACCGTATTGTCGGAAATAGAACCCGGGGGGTCTATTTTTTCACTGGGGTCATTTTGGGGGTTCAATTTATGGGGGGGTCAATTATTGGGGGGGTTATATTTTTCATTTGCCCCCCCCGACGAAAAAAGTCATTGTTAATAATGCCCCTAAAAATGGTTTGTTTTCGGTATTTTCAAACTTTAACAGCGGCAATTATGCTTAAAAAGCTGTATTCTGTTGCGTACGCAAGCTTAAACAACGTTTGACACAACAACACAGCCCTACCATACCACTCATCTGTGGTACGGTGAAGGTTGGGGTGGGGTTCTATTAATGGGGGGGTCAATTAATGGGGGGGTTCTATTTTTGATTTCGAGCCATTTAGGGGGGGGTTCAATTAATGGGGGGGTCAATTAATGGGGGGGGTTCTATTTCCGACAATACGGTAATCGAAGCCGAAGGAAAACTGACTTTAGTTTATAAAGTGAACAAAACTTCAAAAGTAAGAAGCACCAAACTAACCCCAAATTCAGCCAAATTTGTTTTGCTTCCACATCCGGTTCCAGTGCATCTGTGCCACCAAAGTACGTCACGTACATACGATCGGCTGGGATCTTGTAGACTTGCGTTAGCAGCTCCCAAGCCCACGTGCACACAGCATTCTGGAAAAGAGCTTTTTCAAGCTAGGCACATATTGTCAATCTTTTGGTGAACAATGTCCTCAAAGAATACTGCGAGCGTCCACGTATAGAATTTCACCGTGATATCGGGCCTGGGCATTCGCACTGGCGATCGCCATCCATGGCGGTGGGCGCCAGAGCAATGATCACGACTTGTTTGTGGGTCACGGGCAGTGTTGGAGCCTCCAACTTGGAGGTACTCTGGAGGGGGGATACCTACTGTACCGCGCTCGGAGAGGGGGATACCTACTGTACCAGAGCCGATGGCCTGGGGGGTTATGTACCTAGAGGAGTTTGGGGGGTTGGGGGGGGGGTAGGTAGGTTTTTGGGTGAAAATTTTGAATGTTCTTATTATGTGTGGAATCGTGTGAAAACGTAGTATCTGCGCGCGGAGCGCTCGAATTTGGGGTAATTTGAGGTAAAAACCACTGATTTTACACTAATTTTGGCCATTTTGGTCAAAAATTGGCACTTTTGAGGCAAAATCGGGGGGGATACCTACTGTACCATGCCAAACATCGGGGGGGATACCTACTGTACCAGGCGAGGGGGGGATACCTACTGTACTGGGGGGCTACCCCCCCCCAAACCCCCCCCGCCACCTCCAACACTGGTCACGGGTGCGAGATCAAGGCACGCTGTCATTTTGGTGTCGTCGTGCTAATTTAGCAGTGCGTTGGACTGCACTGACCATACCGTAAAAACCTAAATACAGCCCCCCCGGAATAGAGCCCTTCCCCGTAATACAGCCCCCAAAAAGGGGTCAGTGAATTAATAGAGCCCCCCCCCCCGGAATAGAGCCCCCTAAGCAACATCCCCTACACAGTAGTGTATTAACGCTTGATAGTGGTACACAGGTACAATTATGCACGTTCGTTGTTCGTTCAGAGCACATAATACGCCTCTTATTGACCAATAGACACGAATAAATGCGATTACAAGCGAAAAAAACATCCTTTCAAACCCCTTTTTAGGGGTTTTTGGGGGTATTTTTGGGAACAATTTTTTTAGGTTCGGGTCAGTGAATTAATAGAGCCCCCCCCCCCCGTAATAGAGCCCCCCAAAATGGGGTCAGTGAGTTAATAGAGCTCCCCCCTTCTATTTAGGTTTTTACGGTATGCGGCATAAGGGTGGTGCCCTTACGCACCCTACCCATCCCGCCACATCACTGGTTCCCCCTCCATGGTACGCCTGCCCCACTGTTCGCCCTCCCGGGCAGTGCTGTGGCTGGGGGGGGGGGGGGGGGTCCCCACCATAGTAGTGGCAGGGGGGTTGGGGGGTTACCCCTCTCAGTACTTACCTACCACAAAACCCGAGGGGGTTGGGGGGGGGGGGGTTGAGTACTTACCTCTCACAACTCCAAATCATACCTCTCACAAGCAATTTTATGCCTTTTTAAGGCAGAAATGGGTGATTTTCGAACTTATTTTCCCAAAAATCGCGACCCACCCATAATACCTATTTTTAGGCGATTTTCGGCGAAAATTTGGAAAAAGTACTATTTTTACCTCATTTTTTGGCCAAAATTGTATCACAAACGTGTTTTTTCGCCTTTTGGGTGACCAAAACACTCTAGTACTTGGTCAGGGTGTTGACGATAGATCCATTGGGACCCGAATTGTGTTGACGATAGATAGATGACCCAAGTCCGAAATCTGGGGGGTCGACCCAACCTTGTTGACGATAGATGGATGGTGGGAGGGGGGGTCGCCAAAAATCAAGATGTAGTATAGTGTACTAAGTAGGTAATAATGTGTAAATATTAATGAAAATGTACTAAGATGTACTACATTCGCGCGTAGCACGCAATTTTTGCCTATTTGGGGAAAAAATATCGATTTTGAGCGACTTTGAGTCAAAAATACCCATTTTGGGGTCGATTTTTTTGTTGACGATAGATAGATTTCACCAGAAATTGTTGACGATAGATAGATGAAACCAAAAAGTGTTGACGATAGATAGATGAAACCAAAAAAGTGTTCACGATAGATACCGTAAAAACCTAAATACAGCCCCCCTGGAATAAGAGCCCCCCAGTGCTGTGGCGGGGGGGGGGGTGGGGGGGTCCCCCAATGGTACCCTACCCGCCCCGGCCTGGTACGCTACCCCCCCAACCAGTGTAGTGGCAGGCCCATGTGTGGGAGGCATACATGTTGAATTAGTGACTCGGTTAGTACTTAAGCGTGACTCGGTTGGAGGCGTGCGAAGTACAGCCCTCCAAATGAGGCGTGCGAAAGACAAATTGAGTCAAATGAGGCGTGCGACGTACAGTGAGGCGTGCGAAAGACATCCGACACAAAATGAGGCGTGCGACGTACAGTGAGGCGTGCGAAAGACAAACAGCGTCAAATGAGGCGTGCGACGTACAGTGAGGCGTGCCAAGTACACTGCGGCGTGCCAAAGTCAGCCAAGATGAGGCGTGCGAAAGACAACCGATACAAAATGAGGCGTGCGACGTACAGTGAGACGAAAGAAAATGAGGCGTGCGAAAGACATCCGACGCCAAATGAGGCGTGTGAAAGACATCAGACGTCAGATGAGGCGCGCGAAAGACACCCGACGTCAGATGAGGCGTACGAAAGACATCCGACGCCAAATGAGGCGTGCGAAAGACATCAGACGTAGGATGAGGCGCGCAAAAGACGTATGACATCAATTGAGGCGTGCGAAAGACACACCCACTTCAAATGAGGCGTGCGAAAGTCACCCCCACTTCCAATGAGGCGTGCCAAAATCATTCGGGAAATTATGTACCACTGACATCTGGAGTGGCTTGTACCATGCTGATATATGATGCGGCGTACCAAGTACGTTTAGAATGAGGCGTGCGAAGTACATTGGACGTCAAACGAGGCGTGCGAAGTTCGGATTTTCGAAACTTGCTTAGAGGCTCGTAGAGCGATTCCTAAACCAGATCTGATTCTATTCATTTCTGCGTGGTTTATAATTTTTTTAATTAATTGAAGTCCTTAATTGATTGCGGAACTTAATTCGGAATCAAAAAATCACCGATCGATCGATCATTGCCTATCCGGATCAGACTGTCGTCTGCGGTGCTGCTCTTATATACCAAGCAATACGTAATCTGAACGAAGAGGTTA
>JASAMV010003826.1:0-109824 GCA_030248065.1 Rhynchonema sp. JSB1_4
CAACGAGTGACAAACATGCGAGGAATGAGGGAAAGATGCACCAAGACATGACCACAAATTTTGTACATTATTTTCAAGGTACAAAGGAGCGCAGACAATTATATTTGAAATAATCACGCACTTCCCTCTTCTCGTTTTTTTCCATTTCTCAGTTACACACACAGCATTGCAGAATGTAAAGCACTTGTGAAGAAATATTACACATTATGCAACATGTTCAAATTCTAGGTATGAACATACTAGCCATGAGTAAACCCAGGTAGACCTAGAAATTCTGATTTTTGATCCAACAACTAACAAAATGCTGTGGTGATTACGAGGCACTGATCGATTGGTCCGTTTCACATTGAATGTCAACAGCAGGCACTCAGTCGGTGGTCAAAAACAAAAAACAAGATGCAAAAACTCGGCCACAAAACTTGTATGTATGCACAGCGTTGCATGTATCCCGCACCTGAGTATGATTATTAAGCACAAAATTGACAAAAAATTAAAAAGCGTTAAAAAGGTATATCAATTCTCGTGTGGTAACATTACATGATGTTTCAAAAAGCGCGGCGTCGCATCCTCTCCGTCGGACTTAAGTCTTCATCGTCTTGTTTACTGTCATTTGATGACGATTGCCTTTGCGAGTCAGGCACCTCCTCCTCAGCCAGAGTTATCACATTTTCATTATCTAAGTCGGATTCGTCAACGGATGGCATTTTGATGGCCTGACTGCGCCCACTACTGGCCTTAATCGATTGCTGCAGCTGCTTGCTGGACTCATGAGTCAGGGTCGACTGCGCATTCGGTGACGTTTCAACCGTAGATGGGGCATGGGGCGTGGAGGGGCTGTCGTCTGGAATGTTTAGTCGTTAACGCAGTCGTCAACTCAAGCAGCCCTCAACGAGCACGAGTACGCATTGGCGCTGAGTTGACAACGAGAGTGCCGATGTGCGTTGACGACATAAATACATATAAGTTCATAGGGGGGTGTATGCTGGTCTCAAACGGACCACGGGCTAAATTCAAAATTGTTTTTATCTCGTGTTTGTTTCTTTAAAAAACAAAATCATTTATGTATATACGGGCTAGCTCGGTGCTATTTTGTGACAATGAAGAACTAGAGGACTTCGAGCAAAACGTGCAAAAAATTAGGACTTATTTGAGTGGCCATAAAATATCACCGAAAATGGGTGTATCCGACGCGCGTTGCGCGCGATTTTTTGGCTTTTCATGAAGATTATTGCTTTAAAGACCTTTGTATTTTGAGATCCTTTTCCAGTTTCGACGACAAACTTATTCAATGAGTGCTTTTGCAGAGTAAATAGCCCGGGGCTGCGAAAAAATAGCCCAGGCTATTCTGACAGGGGCTGTAGTCCATTTAGCCCCTGGTGGTGTACGCCCCAGTAAGCCCCGGAATGGATTTGAAGTCTGAATTTTCAGGACGCATTGAAAGCATCACAGAAATTGCTGCCTGATAACCATTGATTCACACCTCGAGAGTCCGGAAGGTGAATACGAAAGCACATAAAAACACACGAAAAGCAACTTTCACTTGGTTTGACGTGCTCTGACAAACTGCACAGACACCTGTATGTACATATATCATGAACCATTGAACAAGCAAAAGGGCTGCACATACCGTCATCATCATGCATTGTAACGCACACTGAATTTACATATAGAACAGATGAAGACCACATGAAACGTGTTCTATTAGAAATGGTAAGTGACAAAAATTTATCCTTCGGAACTTTAGAAATACAATTTCATCAAGCTGACCTTCAGGTATGGACGTCATTGGTCTCAGATTGTGCTTGGCGCCAACACCAAGTCGCAAATGAGCGTTGTTGACGTTGACGTTACTCTGATCCCCACGTGAACCTGTTTTAGAATTGCAAGTTTGAGTTCAGCTGAAAAAATACGCAAAGATGTGTTTTTGGACTTCACACTCTGTCCGAAGCATCAGTCAGCTGGTCAGCGAAAATGGGTATTGCTCATGTCAAATACAGCCTATAATTTCTGAGCATTCTGTGCATGGATAAAGCGGCGGTTCGGAAGTTACAAGGAGATTCGGACGCAATGCATTGCAATTATAATGATTCTGTCATAACCACTATTCACCATATCGATCATCTAATTTTAATGGTTCACCACCCGAGACGGTGGACCGAAAATTTCGATGAGTGATGTTTCAGCAAAAAATATGAATATATAGCCCTTACCAGCAGCGCTGTTGTTATCGCCACTTAATTTCCTGGTCAATGAGCCAAATACAGACATGCTGCGTGGTTTGGCCTTTGCTGCCGCTGGTTCGCTCAAATGCTGGCCAGGTGGCGGTGTTTCACTGTTACTGCGCATTTCCAAGCCCCCTTCGTCACTGCCTGTATCGCCGAGGTCAACGTTGCGCGTTGCTGAGCTGACGTTGTAGACCGACCTGTATTTTCGAAAGTGTTGTGATTGAGCTGGCGACCTGTGAACCTTCGGAAGCATCATGCAATGCATACCGGAGTTTTCCTTCTATGCAGTATTGTGCCCTATAGTATGGGACTTGATAAAGCAGAGTTTCCAGTGCTCTAAATTCAGTTTTTTACTGAAAGAGTCACAAACATTTGTTTTTTCGGCCTGTCATAAACCTCTATGAATTAAAATAGGGCTCAACATGCTGTCACATAAAATTTTCGTGTTACGCCTGAAGTGGTCTTTCCAAATGGAACCGTTGGGAATATTTATTCACTGCTATTGTTGTCGACGGAACGCTGTGGGCCTCTGATTGTAAAATACATGCTTCGCAAAAAGGTCGGATTTTCGTAAATCTTCCGAATGGAACCCCGGGCACCTTGTCCCCCGGCCAGGCATGTTGAACCGATTGTTCTGCTCGTGCTGCTGTTTGACGTGTCTCAAGGCCGAAGCGCGCCGACGGACCTGATTTTTCATGACTTATTCTTAATTTATTTCATTCACAAATTCGTGAAAAGTGAAAAAACAAAATTTTTACCGCTCGAAATTCATCCAGATCATGTTTCGATTCCTCGTCGTTCACGTAATTGCGAGACAGTCGACGGTACTGAAACACGAAAATATGTGAATATGGAACGAGACCAAGCTGCTTTTTTTAAATTTTGTCCTTTTCGTATTGCACGCGCACTGCAAACCCATGCGTCAGACGCAGTCCAAATCAAAGGAAATGTTCAAAAGCTTGAACAGAATCATCATCACTTCTGAACAAAGCATGAAAAAAGCCTATATAGCAACTCACGTCCACATAGTCGCAATGCCCATATTTTCGCTAAAATTATTGTTTTTGCGACGCCATCAAAAACCATTCAAGGGCTCGGGACATAACCGAAGGAAGGATAGCAGGACATATTGTTACATACCGTTGGAAAGCATTCCGACAGCCTATGTCACGCACAAATTTTAAGCTCTTTGGAGATTCGCTATCTCTTGGTAGAGGGACTTTTCGTTCCAGAAAAAACTGAATTTTTGCACAAATTGGAACGACCGGTGCAGAAACCCCAAATGCATTGAAGGTCAAGTAACACGTGGATAGGATTACAACAGCTTCGGAATAACTTATCAACACAACTTCAGTTGCTCAAACCATTGCATCACAGCAGAAACGGCAATCACAATTGCGTATGTATATGACCAAAAACTTTGCGTCCAAGGGCAGGCACTTCGATAGCTCAGGTGGTAGAGCAATGCCCCGGTTAGGCGGAGGACCTGGGTTCGAGCCCCAGTCGAAGAAAGCCATTTTCGTTCACAAAGGATTTTGGAATGTACATGCGCTCCCCGTTATTATTGCTTCACACGGTGAGGGTGCGAAACGTTCCAAAAATCGGCCTTGTTTTTCGATAACACAAGTTTGTCCCTAAATTTTGAGGTCACGCTTAGCGCTACGGAAATAAGAATGCAATGGGGAAAAAGAGCATCGTCGAAAGTACCTGAAAATAAGGTCTTTAAATTTTTTAACTCATGGCTAGCTCCGTGACAGGCCTAAAAATCCATTAAATTGCCGCTAAATTAGGTGGTTATATTCATCGCCAGGATTGTGACACATAAAGGCCACAGATTGTATCGGATTCGAAACAAAAAATTGAGAGAAACGTCTGGTTTAACAACCTATCAGGGTCCGAAGACCCCAAGGTCTACAGATCTATCTGGGTAGCCATACTAATCTGAATATGATATTCAACTATAAATGCTTATTGTTAACAGCTATTGTAAATGTGACAGCACCAAACAATGTATCTCGGGATTAGCTTTCGAACGATATATAACAAGCCCCAATAAATTCTTACGCTTAAGGGCAGAGGCTAAAAAATTGCTTTTTTGACGATTCTGGAATGAACCGTCACGTCACCATGTGCCATTTCGGAATTTTGACCGTTTCTTGCCCACAGTGAGAGATAGTATGGGCATGTTATATATCGTTCGATAGCTACGTTGAAGCTACATCGTTTGATGCTATTAAATGTCCAATAATCTTTAACAGCAACGACTTATAGCCAAATATCTTATTCAGGCTGGCATGGCTGCAGCAGCCGGACCATGGAGTTTGAAGTTTTAAAACTCGTCTAGATTGTTGGACTGTGCGTTTATCTGACTTTCTCGTTTCCAATGCAATGCAATACGTGGCTTATTTACATCACATTTCCATCAATGAATGCAACTATGCAGTTTAGGGGCAATTTTTAGTTCTTTTTTGGCCCGTCACGCCGCTATCAAAGTGTTTCCAAATTTAAAAGCCTTATTTTCTGGTACTTTCGACAATGCTCTGTTTTTCTGTTGCACTTTCATTTGTGCAACACAAAGTACGGCCTCAAAATTTAGGGACAAACTTGTGTCCTCGAAAAATATGGCCGATTTTTGGAATGTTTCGCACCCTCACCGAGGGAAACAACAATTTGAGCGACTGAAGTTGTCACGATAAATTATCCAGTAGCTGTTGTAATCCCATCCACGTGTTGCTCGACCTTCAACTCACTTGGGGTTTCTGCACCGGTCGTTTCAAGTTGTGATAAAATTCACTTTTCTCTGGAACGAAAAGTCCCTCTACCAAGAGATAGCAAATCTCTAAGGAGCTGAACATTTGTGCGTGATATGTGCTGCCACAGTGCTTTCCAGCGATGTATAACACTGTGCTCTGCTGCCCTTCCTTCGGTTGTGTCCCGAGCCCTTTAAACTCAGTGTTCAACACACGTGACATGAATTGAGCGTAGATTGGCTGTTTCGACCTGGTTTCACAGATGTGCGGCGCAGCAGGTGCGAATGCACCAGAGGACCACGTGACCCAGAAACACCTATACATCGATTCACCTTAATTGGCCTGAATGCGTTTGTGAGCAGTTCCTGGCTGTCCTTCCGTCCCTTTGCTTCAAAATCTTCCGGAATCTCAAATCTTACAGTGCCGCCCTCGTGTGCCTGCACGTACGCTTCGTTCACGACACCACCGTTGGCGTTCGCGTTGTTTCTGGTATGATTTCAGAATATTGATGTTGGGTGTGCACATAGGTTTTATCACTGGCACACACACATTTACAGTTCAAAAATAAGTACATAAAACACAAAGACAATACAGTTCAGCCAACATTCTCTCATCCTCTTTCGCCTTGTGTGCTATGCCGTTCTCCACCGATTTCATGCGTCTGTATTCGGCCGCATTCTCTAATGCCTCGCGCCTTTCAAGTCGATGGAAACTCGAAACGATCTTCATATCATCTGAACCGTGACATTCTCGCAACAACAATGGGCGCAGATAACGCGTGTTGAAACGGTCGTAGCTGGAACGGGGGTTGGAACATTACAAAATTTATGTGACCATTCAGTACATCATTTGCATTGATGACGACCTCGTGCAGCACTTATGTATCTGCAAAAACAATTCGAAACGGGCACCTAAAAAGTACATTGTTGTACAATTTAGATCTGTGCGTTTTTCATCATAAACTATGGTGTGGCTGGTTCTAGACAATCAGTGGGCATAATGATGCCATCAGCAGCTGGGCTTGCACCCCAATGTGCATACATACGTGTGTCTCATCCAATGATGTCCGTGAAATCCACAAATGTCCTCGATTCCTGCCAGCAGTCGTTCAGTCGACCGCTCTATCACCCCTTCGATCAACGTTTTCTCTCGATGATCAGCCTTCTCAACTTTCAACAGATTCACCAGCGGTTTGATTGTTGCGCCCTGCAATTAGGAATCCAATACCGGAATGCATTAGCAACAGAGACAGTTTTTAGCCACAATTATGATTGGCGAAGATTGGGTAATACTAGCGATCACCTTGTTATCATGCCCATCGGTCGTCAGAGGAAGTCATTCATGACATGACATGATGACACCCAGTGGGTGAAAGTAAAAATGAAACACGAACACAAATGGTAACATATGATAAACACAGTTACCTGCACGAAAACGGTGAACAAAATGACGATTTCGCAGGCGGCAATGAAGTTTTCCCTGACTTGATCGCCGACAGTGTCCCTGTGTATGGCTACCACCAGTCCGTAGGCCACCGCCCCACGCAGCCCGCCGTACGCCATTATGAACTGGTCGACCAGATTGAACTTGCGGATACGATTGCGGTTGATGACGAACGTTTGGATCAGGACACCTGACAGTGGGATTGCCTTGCTAATTCAAGTGATTTAAGGGGTCAGACTTTTCTGAAGCAGCCTAAAGTTTTTGGTATTTTACGGAGAGAAGTGTGTAACTTACCGGAGAAGTTCGCCTATCCCCCCCCCCCCCGAACCCACCAATTGCCCTCCAGACCAAGCACAGCACAACAGCCACAATCATGAAGACAGCATCAAATCTGTGATCTCGATCGGCGAACCTCGCGACGGTCGACAGTCCCAAAAACACGAATATGACAGCCTCGGCGCTCGAGCTGGCCATTTTGACCATATATTTGGTGGCAATACGCGCGTTGTCACCAATGTTCTCCTTGATGTATTGTTTCATGAAAATGCCGCAGAACACAATGCTGCAATGGGCAAACAATCAGTTTGGGGATTGCGAATGAAAATGTAGGTCAGTGTAAATTAGTAATCGGGCTCAACCCATTACCAGCATTGTATGAATAAAAATTGAGAGAAAATTTTTTATAATGAACTTACGCCATAATGCTGGATAAGCCGAACAGTTCTGCGGTCAGGTAAGACACGTACGGGACGAGGAAGACAAATAGAGGGTTCAGGATCTTGACGTGGCCCGTCCATCTGAGCAAAAATTTAGTTTTTATTTACAAAATTTACAAAATATGTCAGTTATGTGAGATGGACAGCTTTTGTAGATCGATACAGCGCAGGTACAGCGCATGTATTTTGTTGTCATGCCCATTGATTTGATCAAATAAATGCGTGAATTGTGTCGGGTGTTAGACGGCCACGTGGCCCCAAGCACAATCAAAGGTATCGGACATGTACACAGTCTGCCCTTTCTATGGTGACATGATCGGGTGG
Organism: Rhynchonema sp. JSB1_4; assembly: GCA_030248065.1. Lineage (NCBI taxonomy): Eukaryota > Metazoa > Nematoda > Chromadorea > Monhysterida > Xyalidae > Rhynchonema > Rhynchonema sp. JSB1_4. The sequence continues at coordinate 7,459 of JASAMV010003826.1, forward strand.
ACCTGACCTTTTCGGCCACCATACACAAAATTCACACCCGGTGTGATATAATTATAAATACCACAATGACGATACGTCAAATTGGGGATCAAAGGTATGATCGAAATTTTCGCTGCGTGCAAGTTCAGAATGAAAAGTGGTAGACTTCAGGCATGTGTCACCTGGTGGTGAAGCTGACAACGAACGCCCACAAGACGCCAATGAACACGCCACCCAACGCGACCCAGAAGAATGACGCAATGCCCGCCAGAACATCCATTACGATCACGTTGGCACCACCGATTTGGGTGAATGTGTTGAAAATGCTGTACAGCACCTGCATGCAAGATTTGGGCACCACATTATATGTACCTCGTGCTCAGCAATGTGCACCTATACATACCTATGCGACTGTACATATGACCAACTTAGAAGGTTGGCAAAGGCATTTCTTGTTCGGATCGCACCGTGGTATAGTATTTATATACTATATGGTACGTAACGTGTACATATGTTGCGACAGTGCTGGAGCACTACAGTTGGGATCAGCGTTAACGTTTGTTCATTATGAATAGAAAACAACCTTTACGCTCGTTGAATTCTATAAGCGAAAAAAAATCAGAACAAAAATTGCCTTTTCGTTACTGTACATAGACATTATAACTCAACCCTAATCGCGGTGCTTGTGCTTGAATTTCATCGAGCCCCTAGGCCTCTCCGTGATATTGGTCGCACAATGACTATATAAGAATTCATCAAATCAATCCTGATTTTCACGTTCAGTCACTCTTAACCACTGTGCTATTTGTGATTCTCATAGAACATTTTTAGCTAAAAATAATCTAGCAGATGAACCACGTTGCCGCAGGTCTGAAACATTCTCTTCACTGCATGGTTTGTGTGCGATCACGCAACGCAACGTCATTGCCCTGTCACTGCCCCGCTTCAGGAAAAAAAATTGACCAATTCTTATAAAGTCATTGTGCGACCAATACCAGCTCGCAGGCTGTGAAACATTTTTTTTATCGGTCGTCTCCGTCCGTGATCAAGTGGAAACGGTAATGATGTTTGTGCTCTTTTCGCTGAGCGAAATTTCGCTCGTGCTCTCTTTGACACCAGCGTACCCAGGCAGAAGCTCAACCCCAAAAACAAATCAGAACGATCAATGTGATCTGGTAACCAAAAATAGAGAAAATTTAGAATTTTGAAACATCTGGCTAACCCCACCAACGCACCACAGTGACGGCATCATTGAGCAAACTTTCACCGAACACAACGATGTAGAGCACCTCGTTAACCTTGAAACATCAGGGAAGTTGCTTCAACGAATAATAATGCGCCTGCCTAATAACACTGTCTTCTTTCTAATCACATCGTCGGGGGACCCGTCAATCGCCCTAACGGAACCAAAGTGATATTTTAATTGATTGTATAAATTAATAAATCAAAATATTGCGTTCAAAGATACTCACTATACAGTGGTCTCAAGCACTGTATAGTCCAGCCACGAGCTCTTGAGACAACTTTTCTGAAGTTGGCTTGTGCGGATCCAATAATGTTCTGGTTCCACGTTTTTCGGAAACGAAAGAAAGAGAAACGCACGCACGGCAAAAACACGCTCTCCCCCTCGGTGCGTAAATTCCCTTTTGACTCCCAAAACATTTGTGTGTTGAATAACGTTGCTGTTCACGTATAAGCAGCCAGCTGGAACTTGTCATCATCTCTCTCAGCCCATTCTCTTTTTTTTGATTTTTGAAACACGTGCAACCGGAGCATCTTTTAATATGGCCAAGCAAGTTGCAAAAAAAGTCGTCTCATGAGCTCGTGGCTGGACTATACAACATACCTGCACTTCCTCAAACACACACAGCACGGCAACAGGGTCAACAGCGGATATGAGCGCAGCAAATAACATCAACGGCAGAAACTCGTAGGAAATGTAGAAGATGTCAAGCATATTCAGGAGGTATAGACTCGCGCCTGAATGGTAAAGGCGAGAATGTTTCATGTTTCTTTCTCGTACGAACAAATTATGCCTCTCCAGCACAAAAGGTCATGTGACCAAGGCAAGACACCATGTTTGAAACACATAATCAACATAAGAACCCACCAATACAAGCAGTATTCCACATGGTTCCCAAGACGGCATAAATGAGAATGGTACCCAGATTCTCAAAGAATGCCTTGTTTGGCATGAAATATCCGGCATCAAATACAATTGGCGGCAGAAGGAAGAGAAAGAAAATGTTCGATGACAATTCGTACTGGTCGTGCTTGACTCCTGCAGTTGAAATCATTAATTTTTGGAGATAAAATAACAAAAAAACATTAAATGACTTTTTTGTCAACCTGCAAAATAGAGTATCACACCGACAACCACGCCGAGCAAAATCAGCAATGCGCTGTCAGGGAAATGTTCGGACACGAATTTGGACAAATTGAAGACTGAAACATTGGTTTCGTTAGAATGAAAGTTCAATCAGATTTTCAAGGCGGCCACCCACCAATCTTTCCATATGCAGCCAGCAGAATCCAGCAGACAACGACCATCGGCAGAGCCACTTCGTGCCAGTTCAATTTGAAAACGTGAAACCGAGTTGGTTTCTCCAGCTCAGTTTCGGGTGAGTCCGAGCACCTTGCTACCGCAGGCAACAGGGAGATCAGAAGTACTGTTGTCCCGATCAATTGCAGCAGTCGGTTTGACATTTTGCTTATAATTTTTGGATCTAAAAACAAGCTCTACGTTTTCCGGGCTGCACAAACTCGTGGGCACCCCACAATAGACGAAGTGTTGAGGCGCACTGTTTTGCCTGAGTCTCAGCCTTATTATCAAATAGATGAGCTGTTTTTCAGACTCAGCACGGCGAAACAGCGCACAATTTTAGGGTTGCTGCGAGTTTGTGGAGCCCCCGTTTTAGCTGATCTATCTTCCGATGATTAGCTACCCGCTTGCCCCCTTCGTAGTGACACGATCGGACGGACCTGACCGTTTCGATTCGGTCACTACAAAATATTCACCAGAGACACCGAAATTAAAGGTTAAGACATTCAGGATAGAGACATAGGGAGGGTGTAACATGAACATGTACGAGCTTCATGAATGGCAGTGCCCTAAAAATGAAACATGGAAACAACATTGTACGCAGAACCGCATTGAAAGATCGATTACCTATGGGCGTGACTAATGAAGAATGACGGTCCTGGGTTAACCTACTGTAGTTGTCGTTGGATAAAACTTTTCCGTCGGTTGTCTTTTGCGGGGGAGCTGGAAATGTGACCAGAAAAGTGCCTTGACCCCAGCACGTATATGCTGTATGATTATGGTTGGTTATCATAACTGTTATTTGCCCTTTAGGGGCAATCATGTTGTATTTTGAAGAAATGCACCGTGGGTGCCAACACTGCAACGCGCTTGAATAATATTTAACGCACAGATAGAACTGTTCATTTTAAGTCCGCCGTTATGAAGAGGAAAGTTGTGTAGCCGGCTTGTCATGAACCCGAAAGCGAAGATGAGATTCGAAGCGCGCCATTGTTCGTATCGAAAAATCGCGGGCTGTTCTCTCTCACTCGCGTATGTGTTCACGCCTTTAGACAGCCGCAAAATTATACCTGTGTCACCTATTAGACCTGGCTGGTGTAACGTTTGGTTCCGCCGCAGTACCAAAGTTTGAAGTTCAGTTTCGAAGCATTTGATAAATATAGAACCCCAAAGTTCTGCTTGTGCTGATGTGTTGAAATCACTGAAGCGCGTATTTTTTTTTACTTTTTTGCACTGCACGCAAACATCTGCAGTAGGTACACATGTGCGTACACAGAGGTTTAGAGCTTGATAGGCAAGCAGGCAGGTACAGTAGAAATTGAGGGGCTTTGTGCAACAAATAGCCGCTCTTTGCGGGACAACTTTTTTCGTCAAAGCAGTGACAATAGAAGATTATTTTAGTTTTGCTTTGCGTGCACACACCAAGAAAATGCGCGCTCACACAGAGGAAAAACCGGTAAGAAGCAAACAGAAGGTGTGCACATTTGGGGCTCATTGGGTTGGATGCACGTGAACAAAACAGGTACAAAGTTACAGGGCCGGGAACGAACTCAAGAAGCCAGACAGTGTGCCTCTGCCACGAATACGGAGGCTGTTTTGGGTTAGGAATTCCAAATCAGCAGTGAACAATGAAACGTAATCATTAAGTCCTAATTATACTTCGTTCTCTGAGAGAACAGAGAACAAATTCTCGCGTGGTGATTGGCTGCCGGATGCGCGACAGCCAATCAGTGCGAGAGAATTTGTTCGCTGTTCTCTCAGAGAACGAAGTATAGTTAGGGCTTTAGAACACAATTTGAGAGGGCACAATTGAACACAATTGGCCAAAATTCTGCTCACGTTGTCACGTCACGCAAAAGCAAGGACACTTTTTCTGAATTTCTGGCCTATTTGGCCGCTTATATGGGCGGGCGTGATTAAAAAAAACGACGCATTAATGCGTGGGCCTGGAGAGCAAGCATAAACAGGATAAGTGACGTTTCACGTATTGGTATTGTGGAAAGTGTGTGCATTGAATGACGGGCACTTGGACTTGAAGCATATAGACCGAGAATAAGAAGAAAATCCACAGGCGAATAAGAAAGCATTTTATAGCGAAATTATTCATGATTAATCAGAACCACAATTTCTGCGAGAATACAAGCCAGCGTGTTTGTGTGTACGGTATTTGTACAGGTTTCACGCCATGCCACACCGGGGTGCAAAAAGCTATGTACTTATTATTGAATTAGACAGAATAAAAGTTCTGTTGACTTTATTTAGGTGCAAATAATGTGCACTTTCCACTCTGGACGGGCCACAAGCCAAAACATGTGAGAAAACAGAATGAAAAGAATAAATGCTGCTTTTGGCGCCATATGAACTGTAAATAACTCAGCATAGACATTTTTGACACGAATACGGGACAAAATGAGGCGGTTTATGCGACGCCAATATAATGACTGTGCGTTGTATACATATGTATGTATGTATGTATGTATACGTGCCGTTGACTTTCACCTGGTGCACTGTTTGCAAACGTCGTGAACTGGTTCGGGTTGGATAGGAGCTGTAGTTCTTTATCCTCAGCTGACCAGCATAATTTGCGTCATAATGCGTATGGCACATTTACGTCCAAAAACATTTGAAAAATGTTACCATCACCATCATGCTCGTGAACTGCATAGGACCGTTCGACTCCAGCTGACGATGCAAGTGGGTGGGCCGGAAGTGGCCGACAGCTCCATAGATCGGATCTGGTCCGGCTGTTTTGGTCACGTGACAATGACGATGACGACACTTCGAACATCTCACAACCAAGTACCACAATTTTGACCAACGTTGGTGTGGCCGACCAAGGTTTGAATTTTTCAAACGGTGTAAACAATGTAGGTATGCCGGATAAACAACACCTCATTCAAGGACAACTGTTCGAAGGCAGGGTTGAAAAAAAATTTTTTTTTATTAACGAGCTTTTTTTAAAAAAAAAAATTTTTTTTGATTTTTTTTGACGAAAAATTTTTTTATTAGAAAAAGTGTTGCAAACGACGTTTCAGGATAAATGAAATCGATACAACATATTTTTCAAAAATTGAAAAATTTTCGCCTCAGACCGAACTTGTGTGGTGACACCCGGTAGTATTGTGCAGATTCCATGGTCTCCGACCAGTCTGAGGTTGATGTTCACTAACGATGTTACTCTGATGTATTGTAACATGCAGTACAACGTATTTTAATGCATCTAATGCCGTATATCTGATATACGACCATCAAAATATCGATTACAGCCCAAATCTTGCGCGTCAGATCGACTTTGCGCGCCCGGTTTTGCACCAGACCTGCATATATACATGTGTAGTAGCATGTAGTAGTACATTATCGGTGCCACATCACTATAAAAGACCAGCCCCGCGCATCCCTGTACGGATTTGGGGACAATACAGGGCGCCGCAGGCGCGATTTTGGAAAAATTGTCTCGTCCACAGAAAAAAAGTGCCAATTTTTTGCCTCGAAAAAGGCCATTTTTGGACATTTTAGCCCATTTTGGGCAACTTTTTTTTATTAAAAAAAAAGCAAAATCCGAGTTTCAAAAAAAAATTTTTTTTTTTTTAAAATTTTTTTAATTGACCACTTTTTTTTGAAACAACCCTGTTCGAAGGGAGTCATAGACAATCGTGACTGGACCCACTGTATGTATTGATACCGTATACCCGAAAGTAGGCAACAACCCTATATAAACACATGCAGAGGCTTCACACCTACAAACAAACAATTCAGAAAACGATTTAGCCCTGAAAACGTGAACATTTCCGCAGTGAAAGCGGGAAACCAAATTTTCCCAACGTATCCTTTCGGTAATAAAACCGTTAAACCCGCCACATATGGAATATTCATATAACGTAACGGATTCGCAAGAAACTATGAGCCAGCTGTTGCTTTCAAAAGTTCAATCGAACTTGTTCTTGTGAGCGATGAAAACACATCTAAGCAAAAATTCCTCAGATATAAACATTGTCTGCCTGAGATCCATGCCACTGCTCCGAGATCGGATTAAGCGAGCATAAATCCAGCTGTTCCGTTCCAAAACAAACGGTGTCCCATATTCAAAAAACCATAATGCTCGAATGATGTACATGTACAGTACCAGCTGCAATTTTTGGCTGATTGAGGCCTGAGCCTGCTGCGCCTGCAGGCTCAAGAGCCTGCGCAGGCTCAATACAAAAGATAGCAGCCTGCAGAGCCTGCAGGCTCGGCGCAGGCTTCGCAGGCCCAGTGTATAAGCGGTCGCAGGCGCAGGCTCGGCGGATGCACAGCTGCGCTTGCTTGTTTTTGTGACATTTAGTCATGTACCTTTTATGGACGGAGTGCGTATTATCACGTATTTAGCCATTAGTATATGGATATTTGTTGCATGTTTTATTAGTACATGATTACCTTTCTTATAGTTTTCTGCTGAAACTTGACAAAAAACGCGAAAAGGAACTTGTTTCTTATTAAACAGTGAATCTGGATAAAATGTGGCCTTATCGACAGTTTTATTGCTTATTCTTTCAACGCTTTGGTTTTTTTAGCGTGAACGTTGTATAAATGCTTCAAAGAACTGAGAAAAACTGACTTAAAATCATATCACAAAGCACAAAAAGTAGCTGTGCATCCGCCGAGCCTGCAGAGCCTGCAGCTGAGCCTGCGCCTGCGACCGCTTATATACTGGGCCTGCGAAGCCTGCGCCGAACCTGCAGGCTCTGCAGGCTGCTATGTTTTGGATTGAGCCTGCGCAGGCTCGTGAGCCTGCAGGCGCTGCAGGCTCTGCAGGCGCAGGCCTCAATCAGCCAAAAATTGCAGCTGGTACTGTACAATGCCAACCGGAGTGTTCCGGTTACAGCCCCTGGGGCCCCAGAGTCGCTTTATTCGATAGCGGTTGGGAAATCGGATTTTGAAAGTATGTTGATTCCTACATAGACCACCGGACTTTAGTCGAATCAAATGCCGAATAAAACCCGATGTTAAAATCTTTTTACTTTCAAATTATGGTTCATAAAACTGATTGCGAAAAATTTTATGTCGCGTAAGTACACATATGTTTGTACCAACATTGGTAAGGGTTCAGACATAAATATTGACAGAAGCTTTGACCAAAAGTATGACTTGTCATTTAACACACATACCTTAGGTAGCCTAGGTCACAGTGTGCCCTATTTGGAACATTTTCCGAACAAACACAGCCTCCACCGGGGTTGCGTTCGCGGGGGGAGGCGCAGGTGTAACCGGAAAACTCCGGTACATAATTCTGCGCTCCACCATATTGCTGGGGTCAGTTGATATGATTCGTAGGTAGCGGGTACATTGCATGGGTAGTACAAATGTACTATGCATATGTACAGCACGATACAGGCCGTACTTACTGGTGAAATCCGGCAAAAGGTGGGCACCAAGGATACCTTTGTCTGCCTGACGTTACAACGAGGGTGGTTACATTGAAAAATGGGCAAGCGTAACCGCAACGCTTGGGTTTTGCGGACCAATCGCGCATTACCGGTCTGTCCTCATTTTATGCAGTAACTGGATTGAACCCCCGTCATTTTTGCTCACGAAAGAATATTTACTGTATCAAGCAGCAATTATCGGAGGTTGAGGGCAATTTGGGCAACAAAACTAACGTCAAAAATTATTAATGAAAATGGTCGCAATAAAAACAGAGTGGGTTTCCAAACCCGATCATAGGGATGCAGAGAGTGATATCATTACGATGACGTGATATACGTGGATTGGTCACTTGACCATGCATGTAGGCAAGCTTTACGTGCACATGCTTCTCAATGTGCAATCATCTTTATCATCGCAATTCTAATGATCAGTCACGGTCACGAGGGTTACCTTATGTACCTACAGTGTCAGCTGCAACCCTGGGTGAAATCTGCCTTTACGCGTGCAGCACGTGTGCGTATAGTCCAACCACGAACTCATGAGACGACTTTTTTTGAAATTGGTATTTCGGAAATGAAAGAAAGAGAAACGCATGTATTTTTTAAGGGCGAAAATGCGAAACATTTCCGGACTCCGGAAATATTTAGGGAAAAAACGCAGAAATTTACATGCAAAAATAATGCGTTTTCCGGAAATATTTCTGGATTCCGGTTTCCGGATTCAACCTAACTCCGCCCTAAAACACGCTCTCCACCTCGGTACGTAAATTCCCTTTTACTCCCAAAACATTTGTGCGTTGAACAACGTTGCTGTTCGCGTAAGCACGCAACAAATTGAGGTCAGCCAGCTGGAAGTTGTCATAATTTCTCTCAGCCCGATCTCTTTCATTTGTTTGCGAAAACACGTGTAACCGGTGCATTTTTGAATCTGGCCAAGCAAGCTTTAAAAAGAGTCGTCTCATGAGCACGTGGCTGAACTATACGCACGCGTGCTGCACGCGTAAAGGCAGAATTCACGCACAGTTGCAGCTGGTACTGTATGTATACATATATGTATGACACCCCAAGCAATAACCGTGGGTAGAAATTATTGTGCTGCGACTGTATTCGAATGAATCATGGGTACGTGAGCCGTCTGGTCCACTGATATGAATTTTCATGCCAACTAAGTTTAAGGCCGGTCTCACAATGTAGCAGGTTAGTGGGTTGCGGATTAGCGGACCCGCTTTCCACGCCCGCTTTTCCTCACATATAAGAAATGAAAAGCGGGTTGACGGGGTCTGGCTATCAGTCGCCCGCTAATCCGCTAACCCGCGTGCTATGTGAGTCGGAACTCTTATCGGGATCATAGACCTGCCAAGAAGGAAGTTGTATCACTTTTGCATCATACAAAAATAACCATGACTCCAGAGATGTGAGAGAAAAATGGTCGAGTTTGGTATCATTTGGCATCATTTTTACTACGGGTCTTTTACGACCAAACGGGATCCAAAAACAAAACCTGTATGACTAGTATTGTGCTGAAAACCGCAATACCGATCCTGAATAATATTCCGGATCCCGATCAGCATTCCCGTTCGAGCACTGCTTATACACGCAGTATGACCTGCGCATGCATCATAATTATACCTACTCTTCGGCTTTGTTCACGATTGACCCAATCAGGCGCATTCAGTTTTAATTGGTTTTCATTCATATAGAAGCACAGAAACGCACGTACAGTGGTAAGACAGGTATTCTGTAGAGCTTATAGTACTGTCGTCAACTGTTGTCGTCAACTTCCATGTATAATTCTCGCGATAACAGGGCTGCTTAAAGTTGACGTCTACCATTAGCCATTCTGTAAATGTATTCTGTAGGTACATATCACGCGCGGCAATCAGTGCAAAGACCATCCAAACATTGGGCCTCGTATCAACTTTTGAAGGCAAGCCCTGCCTGACCAGCCACGGTTGGACCGCGGCAAGGGGAATATGCTTTTTGTATGCACTTTGGCGATTCAGCACGAATTTTGACCAGCGAAAATGTTGATCATTCGGTGATAATGCAGAAGAACTTTTACTTTTAAAATTTACAAAAAACTTTTACACTGGTAGAAATTCGTGCTCCAGCTTCACCGCAAATGTCAGCCCAAACAAAAAAGTTGCCATGCGCTTTGCTGCCGTAGCAGTGCTCATTTTTTGTGCTGCTTGCTAAGTTGATACAAGGCTCACTGTGAACGAATGAAAACCTTCCTGTACAAAGCTAGAAATAAGTTGGGCATTTGGCAAATATGAACTATAGGCAAAAAAAATCAAGAATAAATACATACACATAAGCTACAAGTCACGTGACAATATAATGTTCATGCACATGTCTATGCTCAATCACAATCGGGGGTCTAGGTTTAGGTCTGGCCTTTTGATCCTGATTCAGGTAATGGTTCCTTTTTGAATTGTACCCTCCATTCTGCACCCAGCCGTGCACCATCTGTGCATGTCTGACTGCTTGCGGCTTGTATTCCCTTGTTGCAACGCACTTGCAATGTCGATCACAGTGTAGAATGTTATTGTTGTTGCAAGTGATGTTCGGATGTCGTTGTTGTTGTTTAGCATTCGCACAACACGTGGCCAGTTCGAACAGATTCAGATAGGCCTTCGGGCCCGATTTAGTATTTAGCTGATGTTTCACGCAACGGTTGTTCGGATGACAGGACTGCATTTTGCGATAGAGTCGATTGGTGAGCACTTTCGCAACATTTGTGCCCTTTGATTGTGATGGCACCTGATTGTGGTCGTTGTGTTGTGTCACCACCAATTTGACTGTGAAGCGACGCGTGTTGTTGTTGTTCTCATCAGCCACCAGATGTTTCATGTTTGAGTGTTGTTTCCGCTTGCTGCCGCGTCGCAACAGCGAGTCCATGGCACGGGTCAGGGATTGGATGGCCTGAAACCGGATATGCTTATTGGTGATTTGACACGAAAAATGTAATGCTGCATTTGTGATAATCGATACTGCAGTCATTTTTTGTCCGTTCATCTGTGCATAGTATAACTAGAAAGCCAACAGAAGGCTAGAGCTCGAATGTAGTGCTCCAAAATATTTACTCTGCAGAGGGATTCACGCCAAAGGGAGTACTGATATGAATTAGTTTTTGCGACACGGGCGAACACCCGAAACTTTCATTTCTTAAAAAGTCTCTCATCGGTACATTTAGATAGGTACCTGGTTATGTCCGTTACCATGCCGGTCGGCGGCACATGGGTAGCTACATACTCTGAAGCATCCACTCTCGGAAAATAAACAAAATAATGACAGTAACAAAACAATAAAACCAGAAACGTACGTGTGCATCGAATTGTCCCTTTCCATCGAAATCATACAGCGTGAACGTCCATTCATTGTTTTTGTTGTTGTTGGTGGTGGTGTTGTGGTTGTTGTTCTGGTCCTTGCCTGCGGCCGGTTTCACATAATGTTGGTGTGCAGGTTGCTGCTGCTGCGTTAGAGTCCTAGTCTGAGCCGGAGCTGTGTTGGGTGAGTGACGATTCGATGCTGGGACCTTGTCTTGTCGAATTGGTCGATCGCAACGTTTGCATGACACACACTGACGTTGGTGCGTGACATAGTCGTTGTTTGAAACACTTGTCTTTCTTGAAGGTTCAGGCACGATCGTTGGCGTAGTTGGAATGCTGCCGCCTGAATCACTGGTCCGGCTGCTGCTTGTGGTCGCACTGGAGGACAAAAGATGACGTCGCTCGTTTACGGAGTGCGGCTGGCCGAATAAATCTGTGAAATGGAGACAGGGAGCAAGTTGGGAAGAGCATAGTTCTGTCGCGAAGGTGTACCGTACACATCATGTTATCAGGGCCATCGGTGCGCAAAAAGTGCGACACTTTGGGCATTTCTAAACCAAAAAAAATGAAATCACTACTCTGTCTTACCGTTTAGATTCCAGAGTAAGTTGTAAGCATGCTGTTTGAAATCAAATCGGATTTTCATTTTCGTTGCGCACTTGTGAGTCAGTATGCTCTGGAAATATGGCGTTAGAAAGTTGGATGTGAATGCAAGACAGCAAGGGAGCATCGATTAACATATGACTCAGCGGGCTTGAAATGTTGAGAAACACTTGCTCAGCTCAAAAACTACACTTGCTTTCCGTACGAAAAGTTTTTGCCGCATAAAGTCAAACCCATTTTTCGGGCAAAATAACAGACACGCAAAAATAATAACAACCAAAAGAACATGCGCGCATGGTAATACCATCATAAATAACGCGTGCGCGGTGTTGTGTGCTGGTAAAATTACGGGGCGGCGAAATTCAAGAGTATGAAAGAAATTTATCGAACAAATTCCAAACGCGCAAAAACGTTGGTTAACAGGTATATTTACACAAATGGGTGCCCAATGTCTAGTGATAGACGACTATCACGTTACGGGTGCCATAACGTGTTTACATTCAAATACAATATTGATAGTTAATGAAGGTTGAGCGATGCACCGAGCTGGTCGCGTCATTGTACCAGAGTAGAAAATTATACAAGCAATACAGCGGTTTCCGAACCCCAAGAACGAGAACACGAAAATGGATAACCCACCTACTGCTGTTGCTTCGGTCGCGGTAAATACATAGTGTACAGAGCAGAGCAGCAAAGTATAAATAGAGATGGCGGTGCAAAATTCTGCCGACAAAGAGCTGTGCACACATTCACACACAGACAAGTGCATGGCAGTGCTGTTGTGTGATGATGTGTGTATGAACATATTATGAATAGTGTAGCGGCATGTGATCAAACAACAACAACATCAAACGCGCACACCGTTCGCTTGTGCTGGCACTCTTTGACCAAACGCCAGCCACAGCAGCTTCCAACAAACGAAAATGTCGTTGTGACATACATATACGTGACCGCAATCACCGTGGACGAAGCACGTCCTGGTCGGAGCCTAGATAATCATAGAGTCCACGAACCGCAACTTGACTGTGAAGTTTGGACTTGATGGTTGAACTTGAAAGTTTACCTGCCGTCTTGACAGTGCTTTGGAAACAAACAAACTTTGCTCAGAAGATAAAACTATTGTTGCTCACAGAAATCCATGAACATGGGACTTGACCAGGGGCGCAGGTAGGTGGAGCATCTGGAGCAGGTGTAGGGTACCCAACTTTTCCCAAGCTTTACAACATGCACGAGGAGCCAATAAAAGATAAAAAGCTCAAGTTTCTTGAGAAAAAAGCGAAAAAAGCAACACACAACCACACAACCTCAACCACGACAAAAACCGAAAATAAAGGTGGAGTTATACTTGTCCTCACGTGGACAAATGGGTTTGTGGACATTTGTCTACACAAGAGGACATTTGGACAGTGTGGGTCGTGTAGACAACCCACACTGTCCAAAAGTGTCCGTTTTGTCCACAAGCGAACCCATATCAAAATTAAAGAAAGAGAAAAAGCACGATTTTGCTGCAATGGCTCTACGGTTAAAAATAAGCAAGCTACCAAATCAATTAAAGTTTCTGGATCCCTCGAATCAGGAAACTGAATCTAGAATTAAAAGTCAACGCACAATGAAAGCTGGTAAACTGAAAAAGAAATCTTTTGGGGGCCTGCCCCCCGCAAGAAACGTCACTGCCCATCAACTCTTGTCAGTGTTGAGCATATTGCTTCAATTACATCCTGATAGAGTTGATGTGTTGTGCTAATTCTTGTCTTCGACCTCTCTAATTATTCCGTGGTTATGATATTCCGCTGAACATAATTATGCCCAAGAAAAGGTCGGTCTTTTATTTTTTACTACAACCAACACACCCACAGGGTTTAGGGTGACGGCATCTTAGTCAGCCACGTCTCTGGGACCCGGTCAACTCTGGCCCAATCAATCGGGCCCGATCACCTGAAGCCCGATCAACTAGGGCCCAGTCATGTGGGGCCCCACACCAAATGAACTTTAGGCTTAGGCTTAGGCGGCTTGAGGTTAAGCTTAGGCTTGGGTTGAACTGACCCCTGTTGATCGGGCCCCACCTACAACAGACCAGATTTTGATGCCATTACACTTGCAGGAGAACCTAGCATTTACAGAATGTACATATGGGTCTCAATCAGGCCGAATTAGGCGGACCCGGCCCGGCCCGACTTTCCCAAAAGTGGGCCCGGCCCGGACTGAACTAAATTTTCATGATCATCTTATGAGGCTAAATTTTTGTTTGAAGGTGACAGTTTTGTGGCAAAAATTGCGGCGTAGGATGCCACTGATCAATTTTACGTTGAAGTTGCGAGGAATTTGGGACTTTTAAACCAAAATTTGTTATTTTCACCTCTTACAATTATGCCGGGCCTTTTTGGACAGGCCATCTCTGTCCGATCTTCCAAATCTCTGGCCCGGCCCGAGCGGGCCAGCCCGATTGAGACCTCTGGATGTGTCCCGATACCGCACCGACCCCACGGGGTCAGGGTGGTGTGCTTTCATTTGTTTTTGTTTCACTTTTGCGACTTGTGCGTGATTCAAGACTTGGTTTTAGCTCTGGCATTTCCGACAAGTTGATATAAGCGCACAAAGTTGCGTGGAAGGCGAGAAATCACCATATTTCAAAGTTGTCCACAAGCCAAAAGTTCAAATTTTTGAACTCTGATCATGAGGACACTTTTGGACAGCTCGTGTGGACAAATGTCCGCATGAGATTGTCCTCATAGTGAGTTATACTTGTCCTCATCCAAGTATAACTCATCAAGAGGACAATTTGTCCAAAACTGTCTGCAAGCGTGTCCACAAGACCCAGTATGGACAAGTATAACTCCACCTTAACAACCAGCTGGTGCAGTGCAGCAGCGATCGAACCCACAGCCAGCGAGTGATATTGATATCAGAGTGCAGCACCAGGCAGCCCGTGAAAGTGTGCATAGTCAAACACAAACTAATTTCCAGTTTGGGTTGTTGAGAGAGCGAACCGAGGCGGCATTGATGTTTTGATGTGCTTATGTTTTTGTGTTCTGTTAGCGCCGATGGGCCAATAATTGCTTTGCACTCGCGCACTGGGGCGGTATCGGGTCTTTGATCTTTTGTTGCTCTCTCCCTCTCTCGTTGGATGCATTGACAGAGTCGAACTAAGCAGATTTAGATGGCAAATTTACACACCTTATTGCTCAATTCTCAAGCCAAAACATGCGACGCTGCGCATTGACCAAAGATGGGAAATAAAGACGACCGTGGACATAATTACGCCAAAAAAACATATCGCACCCGCACACCGCTCTCTAAATTTCAACTTTTATGGCGGAGCTGGAAGATAAACGTTGTTTTTCTGTTGGTTTGGTCTACGCGTTGAGCTGTAAAAATGGGCTTTGGTCCAGATTTTCGACTTCATAAACGATACAAAGGAGGATAGAAACTTTGCGCTAGACGCCCAGAGATCGCGAAAACATGATAAGTGCATGTGCAAGCGCTGGCTGACAGCTTATGACTGATTGGGGCTCGGGTGATAAGTGTCGGCAATTTTCTTCCGCGCGAACTTCGCCAGATCGGGTCTGCTTGGCGAATATTTGACTCAGACTCGGTGGTGGGGAGACACTCGGTAGTAGGAAGACAATTCGGCAGAAAAACTCAATTGTCGAAACTCGCTTGGGTGGTTCATGTTGTCAGCACCTTTTAAACCTTGAAAAGTCGTCGTGATCCTATTCCTGTCCTCAACACAGCGTTTAAGACTAAGCGGCAATCTCAGGCCTGAAAGTTGTATTGCTGTTAATTTCATGCGAGCACAATGTCGGTCCCGGTTTAGAGTCAAAGAAGATCAAGAGCGTGGACCGCAAAAGGGAAATGCCGCTCGCCAAGCGAACTCTTCAATAACAAACTGAGCAAACGCGTTAAACTGCCAACCGTTCGCTTGACTGCACCTCAAACAAAGTCAACAACACCAAAAAGAAAACAAAGGTCCAGTCACAGTTCCGGTTCCGTAGTCACGGTGCCGGAACTTGCAAAGTTGATGCGCTCGTCCAAGTTGACGCCATTAGTCAAAGATACAGTGCGAAGGGTGTTAGTCACGGCAGTTTAGTTTCTGCAGAAATAACGAACGAAGTGCAGCAAGCGGACACTTTGAAGCGTGCCGCGCGCGCGACCTAATATTGGCAACAGCTTGGCAAAAAGCCTTTATGGATCGCAAGAGATCGCACCGCAGTTTGACAAAACCGCGGCACCATAGTACCTACTGGCATTTGAGTCAGTTCCGCACCCTGCTGAGAAGTGGGACTTCGGTACGCACGGCACAGGTTCATGGCAGTGAGTCAAAACCAATTGCATGTTCAATACATCATACTCAGTCATCAGAGCGCAAAGTTCATTTGAGGTATGGAATGGTGCGCTTCAAAACATGAGGCCGAGCGGTGGCTTTTGATAAAGAAAACTGCTGTGCTGTGTTGTGTGCATGTAGTGCAGGTGACGACGTCGGTGCGTTGCAGTTTGCACAAAAGAAACAGAATGCCAGGACTGGAGAAGCGTGATTTATGTGTGTGTAAATAATAAAGTATAGAAATGAGCCTTGTACTACGTTGTGCGGATAAACGACATCCACATGCAGTTGAATACCCAGTCAAGACAAGCAAATGCGCAGGCAAAAGTTTAACAATTTTTGGCTCTCCAACACAACGTCACGCCGATGGTCTCGAATACCCCGCGAAACCTAGGCGTAGACAGGACTCCAAGTTAATGTTTTCAATAATTTGTTAAATACAACAGTTACACAATGCTCTCGCATGCCTCTCCATACAGAGAAAAGGGCAAAGGACCAGAGCACGCAATAAACCGTGAGCAACTTACAGTTTGCACACATTTCTCACTGTGATGCGCATCGGTGACAAACAGGTCCGTTTTCACAGAACCAAGTTCAGGCGTGTGTGGACACTTGTTGAATGTATGACAAATATGACAAAAATAATAAATCTCATATTTGTCATAAATGTCACACGCGTCAACAAGTGTACACATTACAGCACGACTGTATTGTACGCTTGTTGACTGTATGACATTTATGACAATAATGTTTGTGCAATCAACAAGTGTACAAAACAGCACGACTGTATTGTACACTTGTTGACTGTGTGACATTTATGACAATAATGTTTGTGCAATCAACAAGTGTACAAAACAGCACGACTGTATTGTACACTTGTTGACTGTGTGACATTTATGACAAATAACGCTGAATTCAGCAATTGGGTGAATTATAACAACCAAACTGCACGAACATAACTTGGCGGAACGTGAAGAACCGATGCGCTTTTGAAATTGGATTTTCCCGCTCTTTACTGATCTGCAGGTTTTTTTTGAAATCAGTGATGCTTCATGCAGGCAGGACAAACCACAGCACGAACTTTATCACAAAACATATTTTTATTTTCACTGAACGGGTTTACTGAATGTTAATTTGGTGCATTTCGAACAGTTTGTATAAAATTACGTGCATATTTTACACCGTTTACCGTATTTCAGGTGTTTTGCACAGGTTTGGTTCTGTTGTTTCAAAGCCATGCCACGAAAACCGGCCACCAAGGCCCCTGCAATCTACTACACGGACAAGTATCGTGAAAATATTGATGCCGTTCTTGAAGGACGGCAAACTCGAAATAAAGCTGGGACCAACATTGGCTTGAAAGGAAGCGCCCAAATTTTGTGAAAATAGCTGCACACGAACGTCTCAACAAGTGCGCAAAACCGTGCATGACTGCACAAAATGCTATTTGTCGTAAATGTCATTTTTGTCACACAGTCAACAAGTGTACAATACAGTCGTGCTGTTTTGTACACTTGTTGATTGCACAAACATTATTGTCATAAATGTCATACAGTCAACAAGCGTACAATACAGTCGTGCCGTAATGTACACTTGTTGACGCATGCATTAACTGCGTGTTAATTTATTTTTGTCACACAGTCAACAAGCGTACAAAACGCCCCCCAGTGTTTTGTACAGTTGTTTACAGTCAAGTTCAGGCAGACTGTTGTTCGACTTCGACTTCGACAGGAAGTCGTCATGAAGAAATGGAAGAGAAAATCATGTTTCAGCTTTTGACTCGGACTTGGACTGCACTGCCACAGAGATCGGAAACCGGCCCGGCCCGGCCCGGTCGGCGAAAAGTCCGGCCCGGCCCGGCCCGGCCCGGTGGAGGGCTGCAGGTCGGCCCGGCCCGGCCCGTTTTGGCTTGAGGTCGGCCCGGCCCGGCCCGGCCCGGCCCGGTCAGCCAATTTTCAAGGGCTGAAAACTAAGAAAGTCCAAAAAGCTGAAAAAAATTCGAAAATTTTCTGCAGAATACTTGTTTTCACTGGTTGGTACAGCTGGTGGCAGTGTAGTTCCTGGTCCGGCGCGGCGGCTAGTGTACCTACCCCTTTTTTCCGTGCGGCGGTTAGTGTACCTCCCTGGGGGGGGGGAAGGGGGGGGGAAGACCCAAATTCAGGAAAAAGTCACTTTTTGAGGTAGAAAATTTGACCGATTTTTGCCCCTTTTTGGAAAAAATTCTCCATAAAAAGGGTATTTTGGCGACTTTCGACATCATTGACCTAAAAATCACCCATTTTAAGCCTAAAAATGCCCATTTTAGGCCTAAAAAAGCCATTTTAAGCCTAAAAATGCCCATTTTAGGCCTAAAAAAGCCGATCTTAGGCAAAAATTGAGGCGGTTAGTGTACCTGACGCGGCGGTTAGTGTACTAGTGTACCTTGGTCGCGGCGGTTAGTGTACCTTAGGGGGGGGGACCCCCCCTCCCCCCCAGGAACTACACTGGCTGGGGGGAAGGGTAGGTAGGTAGGTTGGTAGGTAGGTAGATTGACGCGCCATCCTGATGCAGTACGTAAGTCGCCGCCCCGGTTGGTACAGTAGTGCAGTGTTGGAGGTGGGGGGGTTTGGGGGGGTACCCCCCCCCAGTACAGTAGGTATCCCCCTCGCCTGGTACAGTAGGTATCCCCCCGATGTTTGGCATGGTACAGTAGGTATCCCCCCGATTTTCACCCCGGTACAGTAGGTATCCCCCCGATTTTGCCTCAAAAGTGCCATTTTTTGATCAAAATGACCAAAATTAGTGTTAAATCAGTGGTTTTTACCTCAAATTACCCCAAATTCGCGCGCTACGCGCGCAAATACTACGTTTTCACACGATTCCACACATAATAAACACATTAAAAATTTTTTCACCAAAACCTAACCCCCCCCCCAACCCCCCCCAAACCCCCCCCTAGGTACATAACCCCCCCAGGCCATCGGCTCTGGTACAGTAGGTATCCCCCCTCGCCGAGCGCGGTACAGTAGGTATCCCCCCCTCCAGAGTACCTCCAACACTGCAGTAGTGTAGTAGGTATGGTATAATTTTTGGCTCAAAATGGTTTAAAATCGGAATTTTTCACTCCATATAGGCGAAAAATCTCGCGTGACGCGCGAAATTAGCGCTTAAGAGTACATTTTCATCAATATGTAGACATAAAATTTTGTTCCCGGACGACTCCCCCCAGCTCGGCCGGTCGGTACTACAGTAGGTAGGTTGATTACAGGCAGGCTTTTTTGGTGGTACAGCAGGAGTAGGTTGATTGCTGCAAAGCAAAGGCCTGGGTATGGGTAGCTACTGCTTCTTTCTTCAAAACGATGACTGAAAAGATCAAGAACTAGGAAATGTTATTGCGCGAAGCGCAAAAATTTTGAAAATATTGATTCAAAAAATGGTAATTTCGTTCAAATTTAGGCATACCGGGCCGGACCGGGCCGGGCTGCTCGGCCGGCCCGGCCCGGTCCCCCCAAATCTCCGGCCCGGCCCGGCCCGGTCGACCAACTCCAAAATCGCGGCCCGGCCCGGGCCAGCCCGTTTCCGATCTCTGCACTGCCACTGACTGACCGTAAAATCTAAAATACCCTACGTTATTACTGGGGGGCTGTATTTTTTCACTTACCCCTTTTGGGGCTGTATTTTTTGGGGGGCTCTATTTTTTCGCTGCCCAAAATCTCAAAAAATGTTCCCAAAAATGCCCCTAAAATGGAGTTCTAGGGTGTTGGTATTGCGGGTTATTATTGAGTGTTTTAGGTGCAAATCTTCCATAAAAGGCATTACGTCATCATATACTCAACCACAAACGTTGTACATAAGGTGTCTTATACAAGCACTACGACCCCAAAGCGGGGAATTCCAAGTTGGGTTCTATTTTTTCACTGACCCCTTTTAGGGGGGCGGCTGTATTTTTGGGGGCTTTTTTTTGGGGAGCTTTATTTTAGGGAATACGGTAACTGCAGGGTAGTACTTGGGGGGGGGTGGGCCCCCCCAAATTCATCTATCTATCGTCAACACTTTTTGATTTCATCTATCTATCGTCAACACATATGGGCAAATCTATCTATCGTCAACAAATTTTGGGAACAATCTATCTATCGTCAACACATTTCGAACCCAAAATTGACATTTTTGACTCAAAATGGCTCAAAATCGGTATTTTTCACCACAAATAGGCAAAAAATCGCGCGCTACGCGCGGATTTAGTACATCTATATACATTTTCATTAATATTTACACATTATTACCTACTTAATACACTATACTATACCTTGATTTTTGGCGACCCCCCACCACACCTCACAATCAGCATTTCGGCTAGTCATCTATGCTATCGTCAACACATTTCGGGTCCCAATCTATCTATCGTCAACACCCTGACCAAGTACTGCACTGGGTTACTGTAACAGCCACGAATCGTTAACAGCCAAACACTAACCAGCCAATGTAGTGTTGTTCCTGGGGGGCGTTTTTAGGCCTAAAATGGGCATTTTTCGGCCTAAAATGGGTGATTTTGGCCATTGTTGTCAAAAGATGCCAAAAACCCTTTTTATGGAGATTTTCCCAAAAAGGGGCAAAAATCGGTCAAATTTCCTGGTGACTTTTTCCTGAATTTGTGTCTTCCCCCTTTTCCCCCCAGGGAGGTCGATGAACCGCCAGAGGTCGCAATCGGGCCGGGTTTGGCCGGCCCGGCCGCCGGCCCGACCGAGCCTCCAAATCTCCGGCCCGGCCCGGCCCGAACCCCCAAATCTCCGGCCCGGCCCGAATTTTTGGCTTAGATTTTAACCCAATTTTTGTCATAATTTGTGCAATTTTTTGAATCTGTGGGTAAAATTTATTTTCATATTGACGGTAGAATATTGTGTAATAGGTCCGGCGTAGTATTAAATAGTACGCCGTAAAATTTTTGAAAATTTGCTTCGGCAGAACGTTCTATAAGAGCGCCGGCGAATTAGTGGCTCCAGTTAATTTCTTTAAATACCGTAAAAACCTAAATGGAGCGTCCCCGGAATAGAGCTTCTCACTGTATTGGCTGGGGGGAGGGATGGGGGGCGGATTCCCCTCTAAGGGGTATCTATCTCGAGTCAACCCTTAGGGGGGATGGGGGAAGGGTATCTATCTCGAGCCGACCCCAAAGGGATCTCGAGTAAGTAGATTTATGCTTTTCAAAGGCAAAAATAGGTGTTTTTCGACCTCGGAACCTCTCAAAATCGCGCGCCCCGCTCGTAAACACACGAAAACGGTCCTTTTAGGCCAATTTTCGGCAAAAATGTCAAGAAGTACCCATTTTTAGGCCAATTTTGCAGTAAAATTGCATGCAAAAAACGGCCTTTTGACGGAACATAGGGGTATCTTGGGTAGCCTCTGGGGGTATCTCGAGTAACTCCGAAACCCCTAGGGTATCTTGGGTCGATTGGCCTGCCACCTCACTGGAGCTTCTCCCTTGTATTTGGTGTTTGCGGTATTCCTAGTGCAAGAATCAGGCTTGATCATTCAGGTCGCATTCGATCCGATCACCAAGTTTGATATCGCTCCTCCACATACATGTATTTAAAAACGGTGGAAATGAAATCGAACGCAAGGTCAGTGCAGAATCGAACGGCAGGAAATCATGCATTCGGCAAAACTGACCTGGAAGGCGCGCTTGAGCATTACAATCGCGCCGTTCGTTTCGCGGAAGCGTCAGATTCCGGGTCGGGAATAGATCAATTAAAAAATGGTGGTAAAACTGATATGAACAATGAGAACAGCGAATTTAAATCTGTGAACGAACCACTGTCTTTGGCGTATGGCAATCGTTCGGCAGTTTTGTTCGAGCTTGGGGCCTTCGGCGATTCCCTGGCAGACATTGATCGAGTTCTTCGTGATGGACACGTTTTGTCGGAGAAAACGCGCCTCAAATTGGAAAGGAGACGCCAGCTGGCAAAAGAGAGAGTCGCGTCAATCAGGAAAACTGATAAGTCAAGAACAAACCTGGAATTATACTTTGCGATGCACGATCAAGTCTCTGGTCTCAGTTCGGCCGTACAATTAGCGTACAGCCGTGAGAAAGGTCGACACCTAATCGCGTCACGGGCAATACCAGCCGGTAGTGTGTGCGTTGTTGAACGACCGTATTGCTGCGTGCTCTTGAAACACGCGGCCCACACGCGTTGCTACGCATGCTGTCGGCAATTGCCATTTGCTTTCGTCCCCTGTCAATTTTGTGCCGAGCCTTTCGTGTCATATTGCGACGAAGAATGCAGGTTTGTGCTGTATTGTCAGAAATAAAACCCGGGTCAGGTATTCTTTTTTCTTCTTTGGGCTCATTTGGGCTGGGTTAGAATTATGGGGCATGGGGATTCCATTTTGGCCCAAGGGCAAAAATTATTCGTAGTAATACTATAGGTGCGGATGGAACAGAACTGAGAAAAACTAAACTAAACGTGTAGTGACAAGCACTGTATACGAGGCACCCATGCGTGTGCAACTGTGCAGCATAATCACCTAACTGTGCGCAGGAATTCATTCCGGGGGCGGATTGTGTGATGGTTCTATCCCGGGGCTGTGTTAACTCACTGACCTCGTTGGGGCTGTTTCCCGAGGGGGGTGGGCTCTATTTAGTTTTCCCCACCCCTAGATTCTTGATCGAGCTCACTCTATATGTATCGTCATTCCAATCTATCAATCGTCAACACTCTGGCCAAGTACTACATAACTGAACCCATCCCGTGTCTTTGATCGCTTTACCATTTTTGCCAGAGATCTCGCTTGGACGCAATATCACCAGCTTGAATGCGGTCATGTTGAGCGATTGATGAACTTGGGCATTTCGCATTTGGCATTGAGAATACTTTTGTGCACCGAACCGAAGATGTTGAAAACATATTATCACAATTTGGCGTTGATGGATGGCGTTTACGGAAGTGAACGTTTGTTTTGAGATTGAGATTTGATTTGATTGAAAAATAGGATTCGTTTTTCAAGTATGATCTTTTGGTTTTCCAGATTGCCCGATACTTCCCGAGCCAAGCATTTCATTTCTCGCAGTGGCCGGTCTCCAGTCGCATCTGAGCTCCCTGTCTCCTGGTGAATTATCCACTTATCAACAAGCCGCCGATGGACTGATTAGGTTTCTAAAACTGCGAAACTACCCGTTCTCGGGGTTGTCGGAATCTGAAACGCACCAAGCTCTTGTCGGTTTCATCGCGCGGTTGATTTGCAACGCGCACGCCGTGCAAGCGTGTGAAACATCAACTGGCCGAGACACAATTGTTGACGAACAGACGGAGGAGAAAGTCGCTTCTGGTTGGTTTCGCATTATTTTTGTGAAGATTTTGACATTTTTTTAGAAGTTGCCTTTCTGATTCAGGCGTGTACCCAACAACGTCGTTACTCAATCATTCGTGTCGCCCAAATTGTTTCACATCGTTCATTGACGGCAACACGATTGTGGTCAGGTGCACCGTTGATTTGCAGGTACCTTCGTTTTCACTCTTTTATTTGGTGTGCAATGGTTGGCATCAAACTTGGAGCTGCCTGCGAAGAACTTTTGGGTGGGCGAAATTGGTTTTCTATGTACTGGCATCATGATCAGTAAATATCATAAATGCATGCAGAAATGCCAAAACCGTTTTTGATAAGAGTCTAAATTCCAAGATAAAGCTTGTTGTCAGGTTTACGAGTGGTGGATCCAGTTTTCAGCCGGGTGACGAGCTACTGAATTGCTACGGCCCGGAGTTTGGCCGTCAAATGCGCGACGATCGTCGAACAGCTCTGTTGGAACAATATCGCTTCAAGTGCATGTGTGTCGCCTGTGCATCTGACGGCGAGTGTTTACTGATTGAACAGGAAATGACTGCCGTCAAATGCGAGGTTCGGGTTGTGTTTGTAGGGGCAGGTTTTTATTCTATGCCTATTTGTGGCTTTGCAGTTAAACCTTCCACACAGTGAAGCTTTTTGAACGCAATTTTGATCGCTACTCTGCCGTTAACCTCCTAGTTACAATTTTATGCGGTGGGTGGATATGCTTCATAGCCGGGTCTTGATCGTGTCGCTTACAATGGAGAGGGTAGCGCTGTAAGTAATATGTAGTAACCGTAACCCGATGGACGATTCCTGATTTATTTCCAGTCCTGTGGCGCCGCAATCCAGCTTTCTTCCTCTACGTGTCCCAAATGCTCCCGCCCATCAAGGCAGAGTTGCCAATTGGAGGGCGTTGGTCTCATGGAAACGATGCAAGATTTGCTAACAACGAAGGAACTCACTCAGCCTGCATCCGTTTGGTCGCCTTTGTTACAAAAGGTTGCGTAAATTTTGGGTCTCCATGCTCAAAACATGGCATTGTTTTAGCAATATGTTGGGCAGTATAGAACACGGTAATAGGTTCGCTCTTGGATTGGTCACGTTACTGTCTTGCATTTGGAGTTTCACGGAGTCCTCGAATTTCGACCAGCGCAGAACTTGCTTGTCTCATATCTACTAACAGCTGTTGGGCAAGGTTTGTGGAATAGGCAAGTATTGAAATGTAATTTTATGATTACACTGCAGTGAAACCGAAGTCGTACTATAAGTGATTTTTCGTAACCATTGCTTATACTTTTTTCAGGCCGCCAGCCTATTCCATGCCAATAACAAACTATACGTCGAATTTCGAGACTATAGCGCTGCGTGTGCTGCCCATCAGGGCGACGCACGAACGGCCGTGGAACTGTTGATCGAGAATTTACCTGCGCTACAAAGATGGCACGGCGAGAAATCGTTGAAAGTGGCGCGCGAAATGCTGAAAATTGTCGATTTACAGAAGTTGGCAGGTATTGAATTCGGAAATCTGGAACGAAAAGCCAGAAATATCGTCCGACTTTACTACGGGAACGAAACGGCGTGTGATTGAAGTGCCGTGAAGAATTTATTTTGTCGGTGCTAATCTTTTTAGTTTTTTGAAGATGTAATATTGTATTATAATGTTGTTTTTGCGATGCTCATTCACTTTCACATTGGTTGCATCGAACATGAATGAAAGAGATTTTGGTGTGTTATCTGGGTATCGTATGTTTGAGTTCTATCTCAGATCATGTTGTATCTTGATCCTATCTCTTATTGCAATAATTGGTTTTTATTCGTGATGTTGATGACTATCTAAAATCTCTCTTTCGAGTTCCAGTGTGAGGTGAATTGCGACAAAAATGGTGGTGGAAGAGCAGCCAGATTTTATGCGTCTGAATTTTCTCACCGAACAACCGACAGTGAATTGGATTGATTTTTTTGTGAATGGCAAACATCTGGCTGAACATTTGAGAAAGTGCGACAAAGGTAGGCAGCTTGGAATTTGTGCGTTACTTGGCTTCATCATGTGATTGCATGCTTACTGAGCTACGGTCGCCTGGCGAAGATTTTTCGATCTGGTGGTAAGTTCATACGGACGATATCCAGGTGCACCACCCACCTACGAACAGAATGAAACGAGCACGATCCACATCTGTTTGTCTGTCACTGTCATGCCACCACGGTCAAACAGCGAACATTGTGCCCTAGCGCATTCATGGACAAAAATATTTCAGAACCGCCCTCCTGTCATGCTCTGATTCGAGAATTGTGCGAAAAAGCCAAGTTCGAAGAACAGGAAGCGCAAACGCCCGATTTTGATGACGGTTCGTTTTGTGTCACAAGGTGATGTCTACAGTATATTTCAAGCTGACAAGCTGCCGCTTCTCAGATGAAAAACAACGTCATTCTGGTAAAGCAACCCGATTGTGGACATTGGCACTGGGCTGCTGTTGTCATCTCGACTGGGACTTCGCAGCTTTGTTGAAAAAGTGAGTTTCAGCAATTTTACGAATTGTTCAAAATTTGAATCGAACTTTGGGGTACGGACAAAACAGTTTAATAGAAAACAGCGGCCACTGTCTTTCTATTCTCCCCCTTCCCCCGTTGTTTTTCTGCCGCCCGCGCCGCTGCTTTCCACCACACGAATTTTCTGACCACTGTCACACACTGTCTGTTGCAAGTCTGTTTCTGGATCAACTCTGCATTAATATGGACCCTTTCTTGCGAAATGTAATCCACTATTTCTATGGTTATGATCGAAATATATCATTTTGGTCACTGAAAGGTTTACTATTGGTTACGTGGCGTTTAACAAGAGTTTGGGAACTAAGCTGTCAAGTCATCATTTCACTATATTGACGGTCATTATGAAGAGGGCGCATTTTGTTGGAAAGCGTTCGAACTAAAATCTGATCAACAAGAATTTCTGAATCCCGCAGCATCCCACTGACACAACTGTGCTATTTGTTCGATCGTCTGCTGTTGTTCGGTGTGTTGGAGCGTGACGTGACACCCGAGCAAGTGTTGGCTGATTACACACAACGCAACGCTTGGTTCACCGTACCGAATGCGACCAGATTCGCCATTTGGATGTTCGCCAGATGGTTTGTGCGTATTTTTTGTGCGATGTTTATTTGTCTGTGTCAGTTGTTGAGAAAGTTTTGTGGGCTGCTGATACCAAACTTAATGATCGCTGATCAGATCTGTTCTATCTTTGTCCATTGGCCACCATGTGACTTTTTCTTTCATTGTGAATACTTCGATTTTACTGATGCAGCGAATTTTGGTCAGTTGGTTGCAGTGTAGTTCCTGGGGGGGGGGGGGGGGGGGGCCCCCCCCCCCCCTCGGGTACGTCTGTTCCCCCTCCGAGGTACGCCTGCCCCACTGTTCCCCCTCCGGGTACGTCTGCTCCCCCAATTTTTTCCTAAAATGGGCAAATTTAGGCCTAAAATAGGCATTTTTAGGCCAAAAATAGGTAAACTTTAGGTGAAACCTCCAAAAAAACGCCAAAATACCCTTTTTATAGGGGATTTTTCGCAAAAGAAGGCAAAAATAGTCCAATTTTTCGACCTCAAAAAATGACTTTTTTCCGTCCCCCCCCCCCAAATTGGGACTTCCCCCCCCCCCTTCCCCCCCCCCCCCAGGTAGGTACGTCTGTTCCCCCTCCGAAAATAGTGGAGGGTACGTCTGTTCCCCCTCCGGACCAGGAACTACACTGGTTGGTTGGTTTATTGCTCTCAGTGACGCATAAAACCATGCACGTAAATTAGTGATAGAAGCACAGTTACAAGACCGGGTGGGACAATTACGGAAATGAAAATAGTTACAACACTGGTTATAACAAAACCACAGCAAATAAAAGCTACAAAAAGCGCCAAGGAGAGAGAAAGATCACGGACATCAGGACAGATCACAGGACATGTTAACAGAACTGAAAATTATGCATTAATCCTCGTCCTCGTCAAACGACAAATGTCGGGCTCAGAGGGCATATTGGGATCAGTCCATATTGTCAACAGTCCAGAACAGATGGTGGGTTGGTGATTGTCCGTCACTTCCGTGTACCACCATTTAGCGACGTGGCTGGCGTCCCCAGGCTGACGTGAATGCGTATCGAACGAGACATCGCCATATCCATCCCGTTGACCGCATCCGGACGCGGTGGCGATAGAGCCCAATTTTGGTCAGTCGAAGTTGGCTTTGAAACAGTGCTGGTATTCAAGAGAAATATTTGGCTATGTATGCTTCAAAACATTAGTTCATTCAAACAAGTCACTTGTGCCACACAAGGCCAATCAGATCACTCAGCTTCATATCTGTTCTTTATCCATGATGCTTCACGGACAGGTGTCTGGCAATGGATCTGTGCCATCGTGTGCCAGCGCCCGCAGCACGAGTGTCTGTGTCGAATCCGTGAGTAACATTTGGTTTTGGGCTGTGTTATTTTGCCATCCTGTGGCAATGAATATTTCAATTCCCTTCTTGTTTCTGAGTGTTGATTGTAGACGTGAAACATTTATTCTGCGTGTACCGAGCTTTCTGATCGGCCTCCAGGATTGTGTTATGCTATTATCTGATGTTTCACGTGACATTTTAGATTCAGCATTCCCGATCCGAATCTGGCGCAAGAGGAGTCCGATCGAGCGACGCTTGTCCGGGTGAGTGCTTTATTTTTTCGCGTTTTTATTTGTATTTGTGCGTTTATTTTCGAGTTACACGACTGCTTTTTCGATCGCAATAAATGAGTGTTCCAAAACGTTTTTGCCTGGGCCTGGTGGCTACAGTAGATTCTGTTGTGCTGCATGCGTCACACTTGAACAGTGCGCATGCTTCCATGGCTGCGCCGATGTTTCACACACAACGCATATTGCAGCTTCGATCGTTATTGCCACTGTCCATCCTGGTACTGACCCAATTCGTAACCGATCACAAATCTTTCACCGATGGGCTGCAGTATCCTACATTGGATGTGTTTATCAGCTGCGATGAGGAGAATGAGCTCAGTGCAGCCCTGTCCAATAAATCGCCCGATTTGGATAGATGCACGCGGAAGGTGGCCTTTTCAACGGTGTCGGCACAGGTCGGTCATATTTTTTAGTTTTACCTCCTTCGCTTTGATCTCTTTGATGCGGGCAAAATCGGCGTGGTCAGTTTATTTTTCGATGTCATGCGTTGTAGCATAAGTATACATACGTGCTATAAGGTTACAATTGCCTGAACCTTGAAGTTGCGTTTGGAAATGTCAGTCATCCAGCTGCGAAAATTGATAATGCAGCTACCCAACCCACAAAAAGCTTGCCCATGTGTTTATGCACGCCACGCACTATGTTTATGGGACTGAACATTCACTGCACTGCATTTCAGGCTCATTCAGACCTAATGCGATACAACTTTGCCGAACGAAATTTGCCCGCTGCAAAAAGACATCTTGATCAACTGAAGGCTGTTTGTAAGGTCAGTGACACCAAGCAAGATTCGCTCCCAGGGCTTTTTGTTTCAAATGAAATTCTGCAGCTCAAGATCGGTGATTACTAGGTGCCAAAACAGCAATCTGGCACCTAAGCTTGGGGTAAATGTGCACGAAACGCCTAAATTCTAAGCACCGAAACTTCAAAACAATTTTGATGCTGGAATATTGTTTTCATGTGCTATTGCACCTTATGAAAGAACTGTTCACTTTCACTCGCTTGATGGACCATTCTGCATCCAAATGTTTCCTTGATTCAGGCATCGCGTTGGGACCCAGATCTGTCTCGAGCCTGTGACTGGCGATCTATAAATGGATTTTGTGATGTGTTCGGTGTTGCACATGTGATGCAAGCAACAGCTGCTGATGATTCCGAGCCATGTTACTCGACACGCGATGTCAGTGACGAGGTTATTGCGATGCGATCTTTTGGGGTTTCACTTTTTTATCCCGGGCACTTTAATCAGTGTTTTTTGCGCTGGCTGTCAAATTACATTTCATAATAAGACATTGTGGAAAAATGTTTTTCAGACCATCCAAGAATATGTCACATTGGTACTACCCAAGGGCAAGCCTGCGTCAGGAGGACTGTGCACGCGCTCTAGATGGCAACGAAAAGCGGAAGAAAAGCTTGAGTGGGTGTTGTTTAAAATTATTATCTGTGGTGATTGTGAACTGTGTCGTTTGTGGGGGATGGGGATCCCCCTTGCACTCAACATTGCACCCCAAGGGCACCTTCCAACTATAAATTTATTTTTTTGTAGCAGAAAACCGTATTTTTCGACCTTAAAACCCCGAAAAATCACGCGCTCCGCGCGCAAACACCATATTGCCATTGCAGGTAAATTTCCGGACACAATGCAAAAAGTATTTTTTGGCCCATGCTGTAGTATAATGCGTGCAAAACCACCCTTTTCGATCTTGGTGGTAGCTTGCAACCTTCCGGAGGCGGAGTAGGGTACCTTGCAGCGGTCTGTATCCATCCTCCCCAAGGGTATCTTGCCACCATTTGCCTGTCACTACACTGGTGGTGAATACTGCCTGCTCTCTTTATCCTGCGTGTTTGAGAGAGACCCGTCATATTTCGGTCATTGTAAGCATGCACCACATGGAGCGCTAGACGATCAACAGTTTCTGTAGTGCTACGTGCATGGAGAATTCATTACAGGAAGGATACTGATAAGTTGCAAAATAACCAAGAAAATTTCGTCGTATTGCAGTGAGCAAGCGGTGAGTCGACGCCAGTTCACAGCGCATTCGTTGCTGCATTCACTGCGTACACGATGTTACGCACAGAATATGGCTGATCTGTACGTGGACAAGCAGCTGGCCACCGTGTTTGTGCAGGTGCAGCAAGTTTGCTATGTTGATGTCTTGTGTTGTCGTGTAGCACGTGCTGTAAGTATGGGTTCACAACGCCTTTGCCAGCACCCAGAAAGCTGCGTGCTGAAACGTCAGCCATCCAGCTGTGTGCGTTGAATATACAAAAATCGATGTTGCAGCTGCCGGGCTCAGATAGTTTGCCGTCGTTTAGGTACTAAATAAATGGCTTAGCACCTTTTTGATTAATTTGTTTTTGATTTTGATACGAATAAGCCGACGGGCGAATTAATGTTGTTCAATTTTATCAGATTTCGAATGCTGACGTAACGTTTCAAAAAGCTTTCTTAGCGACCGACATTGCTTGCTCGAAAAGAGATCGTCCATGAACAAATCAGGTGCTCTTGCTCAACTTGCACTTAACATTCATCCAGGTGCTGAATCGCCGTTGGCCATCACTGAGTGCGCGTGACCGTTACGTGTTGTCCGCGTGTGTGCGTGTGTTGTGCGCACAACATGCACCCTACTTGTATTCACTGCTGTTGTCAAATGCCACCAATCTACAACCGCTGGTCGCATGGCTGCAGCGCACCGTCAATGTGAACGCATTCGCTGATGTTTCACATGCGGACACTGCTGTGGAACAGGTGGATCTGACGTGCTGCACTGGTTAGTGGATTGGGGCTGGCGGTTTGGGATCACCACCAGACCAGTGCATCTGCACTGACGATGCGCCGTGCATCTGTCTGAAAATAGAACAACATTCGCAGTTAGTGTCTAGTGGCGTTGAGTGTTCATGTTGCATGTAAAACAAAGGCCTGTTTGCGAATTTCACGTTGTAAAGCATTGTTGTTCCTGACCCGGCCTCAATGATGACCAAACCACTAAGCACGTTGTTAGCTTCGCTTCTTTTACGGACATATCTTTCTTGGCACATCCATATCAGAAAACGATCCTAAATGCTCATAATTAAATCTGTATTCTCCTTTTGCATTGTGAAAACGCGTGAAAGTTTATGCAGAATACAAAGCCGAGAACCCTGAGGACTACTGGACGGTGATTGCTGCATTCGACGGTGGGTCTGTGCGCAATGCCTTGTCAACGGTGCATGCGTTCATGCCACCTGCATCGGTTCGGTCGTTTACCCAACCCTTATTATAATTTTCGGTATGAGGTCAGATTTAGGTGCATTTAGCAGATGGCATTTAGTTTCATAACAAACGGTTAAATTTCGTTATTATTATTCGAGTTTTGATTTTTGTGAATTTATCACGGAAACTATAGCAACACTACGCCAACACGATTTTGGAGGTGGCAGATTAGTGAAACGTTCATACGTGGCTGCTGATTTGAGAAATGTTACACTTTAACAACCTAGTGCATTAGGATTTTCTCTTTCTATTCTCGTTTTTGTAGGCGTACCACCTGCAAAATCGGGCTCGTGTTGGCGTAGTTTGCCTACGAATCGTTTAACCCAACCGCATTGACGTTCAGTTTTAACGAGCGAATCATTTTCGGTCGCTAGTATCAGTTGAGGGTTGAACTAGCTCTTGATTTATCGAAATGAGTTTCAGTATTCGATACCGAGCAATCTTGAACAAGCGATCACCATGGCTCCACAGGGTCAGTCACAAGAGATGGCCAGTTTACTAGCGTACAAATTGGAACAAGCCGCCAACTTGAGGGTATGATGGACTTCTTTGGTTGTTTTTTTGGCATAAAATGTTTCACTTTTCTTCCACATTTGTGTTTTTATTCAGCTGGTCGGTCTGTGGCAACGCGTGATCATTGATTGGCTAGGTGCTATCGGACACACACTGGCATCCAATCTGTCCATCACAAGTGCGGTCACCGCTGAAGCACTCAGGGTTGAGGTATAGTCCGGCCATCAGCTCATGTCACTTTGTGATGCTGCTGGCTGGTTTGTTCCCTTCCTCCACGTTCTAATGAAAGAGAAATTGAGTTTCCGAAAAAAATTATTTTTGTTCCTAGATTGTGGTTTTTATGAAATCGACGTGTTTTATCGATTTTAATTTAATTTAATTTTAAATTTGATCGAATTCAATCTTTTTCGACACATTTTGTCATTTTTTTAGTTTTTTTTTGCAAAATAGGTCACACTCAATTTCTCTTTCATTAGAACGTGGAGGAAGGGAACAAAGACTAGCCAGCAGCAACACAAAGTGCCATGAGCTGGTGGACGGACTATACGGTATTAACTTTGTAAATACAGTGCACTATCTTGGTAGTAATCTTCTATATAATGTATATGGTGAACATTTTGGAACCTAATCTACCGTGAACGACCAAATTACCACTCAATGTACTTATTGAGTGTTTTTTACAGTGACCAAGTGCGTGGTCCCAATCTTGTCACTATAGAGAGGTGAGGCTGTAGCATCAAAAAACCCATTATGTGAATGTTTTAGCTGCTGACCTGGCACGACCAGTTGTTCCGTGTGTCCGACATGGCAGCGTTCACGACACAAACATCGCTGTTGGCTGAAAGGGTCAAGGCCTACATCGATACACTGGTCTCGCAGATAAAGGTCTTGCTTTTGTAAGCATGGCGCTTTTCTTTCGTATCAGAAATATCCAGAAGCTTGTTTTTTCAGGCCTCAACCACACCACAGTCCCCTGCTCCAACGGATGTGTGCCTTTTACTAGCCACTTTCCTCCTGAACACGTCTGATTACGAGTTTGTACTGAACAATTGTGCGCAGTTCACGAGCAAGTATTTTGATGTGAGTTGTTAGTTTATAACGCGTTGATATTATTCTGATCGTGGCGATATCAATGTTTGTCTTGTCCGGTCTTGCCTTGGTCACGTGACTTTTGTATGTGGAATATTTCGAGATTTACTAATACCACTATTCGATTGGCTTAACTGTGGTCTCTCGGACACTAAGAACTGACGCCGAGCGAATTTAGTGGCAGTCCCGTAACCAACGTAAGGCAGGACAGGACCGATCACCAGGTTTGATTCGCTCAGTGTGTCACTGCATGCAACGACGGAGTAGTCGTCGCTATCATGCCCATTCGTGATCTATAGCGATATTGCCCAACGTGATGTGATTGTTGGTGGTATTATGCCAACCAACTGTTCATTCCTTGTTTCTGTGCAGTACGCCAAAATCCTGATCATGATTGTGCATGGTGCCGAGAAGGACACGGAGCTGCGCAAAGTGGCCCCGTTGTTCCACGAATGGAGTGCACCAACAATGCTAATGTCGGCCGGACAGGTCAGAATTCGATGGTTACATTCGTTTGCAGAAATGATGGTAACCAGTTGCATGGGCCTGTTTCAGCAAGGCAGAAACACGGGTGAAATCAAACGCGACGCGAAACCCACTGCTGCGCTGTTGCCACAAGCGCAATTCTCGCAAATGATCACGCAAATCAAGGTTTGATTTTTCTGCTCGGTATTTCTGTTTTCCTAAAAAGCTAAAAAAATTTCCAGGAAGAGCGAGTGTTATCACTGTTGCTGTCCTATCTCTGCCATTTGTACCGCATCAGCACCGACGGGACCACGCAGATTTTCAGTGAAAAATCCCAAATTTGGACGCAGGCGCATGTGGCTGAGTAAGAACCGGGTGAATCTTTTTTGCAGAAAATTCTCACAATTTCATTTGATTTTCAATAATAATTCAGCACGACCACCGACATCGACCAAACATTTGTGCTGGAATGCATTCACCTCGTTGTGCGGAATGCGTTGCTGGTCAATCCACATAATGCGTTTGTGTGGCGCACAAAGGGCGATATGTGCAAGGGTAAGTTGGTAGATCGCGGAGTTTGCACTTATTGTTTGTAAATTCCGCAGATTGGCACTTGAATAGCATAAACGTGGAGGACCATAACTCGAAATCCAAAGTGTGCCATGTATTCAATGTCTAGGAAAATTCCGTTTGGTTGGTTGGCGGTTTGGCGGGAATGATTTCGTAGGAGTGAAAATGGTGGCGTAGGAAATAGATAACCAATTTCAGAGTTTGGACTTAATTTTTCAGTTTTGATATTAAGTGATTTCTGTTTTTATGATAAAGTAAGTCAAAAATAGCTTTACTAGATTACGGTTCATTGCGAGAAACTCGTGCAAAAAGACGTCAATTTGGGCGAAAATAAGAACCAGCCAAATTGTTTAGTGGAATTTTGAGGTTTAGTACCAATGCGCTGGCTGCTTCTTTTTGTTCTGGCTGGCGAATTTTCAGGGTCTACCAACCAATGGCTAGTGCTAAAATTTGAAAATAAAAACCGTGACCTATTCGGTTGACCACCTGTCCGGCACTTTTCAGCAGTCAACGACCACACGGGGGCAATGCGTGCATATCTGCAATGTCTCTTATCTTGTTCAAATGCATTCCAATTGTCAATGTTTCCCACTAACATTGCCGATGACGCAGTGAGTTCTCGTGTATAATTCTGATTTCCATGGTGATCCTCTTCCACTTCCTTCATGTGGTATAAATCGGCTGGGACTGTAGCATTGGCTGATTGCGCCTGATTCATCAGGGCATCATGTTGCATTGCAGTTGTACGCATCAATGGTGGATTGTGCATCCAGTCTGTCGTGTCACACGCAACAACTGTTGTTATGTCAACTTCGTGCGCCACACACGCCCGACGCATACGTGTCTGCCATCAAGACCTATGCCTCTAATGGCGCGCAGTCACGTGACGCCATGCATGACATGATGGTCTATATCTGGGACGTAAATTTGTGCGAGTATTTGATTGGTTGGTTTAGTTAGTACAACGTCGTTGGGGAGAATTTATTTCACTTATCGCAGGTACGTCGGGTCATACACAATGTCCCGCTGAAATATCAGTGATTCAGCCTATGGCAGGTGCTTCAGCGAAAACTTGTGTAATTATTGACATTTATTGGTATTTAATATTATTATCGGTATTTAATAAATTATTGTGGTAATTCGGTCGACAAGAATCCTTTCATCGGCCTGTGTAATGTTTCACAAAATCGGGTCTTTCTTCAGATTATCTGCACCGCAACGGCCAACGTGAGAAAACTGCGCACGTTGTGAGTACATAACTTCTTATTCGCTTGGATTATAATGCATATTTTCACATTTTCTGTTTTGCAGTTGTCGCAAATCTCCAAGCTCGGCATGAACATGCACAATGCGCCCAACGTGCAAGAGTTGTTCGCACACAAACGCCGACGCGCATTACTGTCACACTTGTGCGCGCATTATTTGATTGATTGATGGAAACTGTTGCTGCTGTCTGTTTTGGCGTGTTATCTGTTCGTTGTCACCATTTCTGAGTGTCAATCTAACTGTCTAACTGATAAAAAAAGTGTTTTAACACGATTTGGGGCTTGCCACTTGCTGAAAGAATAACAGATTTGAATTCTGTTCGTGAAAGGAAACTATCTTTCAACATCGGTCTGTACCCACCACCAGGATGACGCTGGCCAGCCAGTAATGTTTCAAGAAGACCATTATTAACTTTTTGCTTGTCGTCTCTGTAATGTTTCATTTGACTTAAGCTGGGACCAAAGCTCAAGCCTAAGTCCAGCATGAAAAATAAGCCTGAATTCGCACCAGTTCGGTCGTACTGGTGCGGCGTTTCCTTAAAACTGGCCACCAGTTTTGCAGGCGGCGTCATCTGACCGGGTTTAGACGTCAATATTGCTGTGATGGTTCACTATTGCGTCAGCCTAACACAAGGATGTTACCGTTCTATGATCTGGTGGTGGTGGTGATTATTGCTATTTTTTCTTATTTCTAGGTTGTTCCAGTTCCAGTATTAGACTGAGAAAAGGCCGACTTCGGATGATCATGACAAAAGGAATGCATCTTCAGAATGTGCCCAGTGACTTGGCGGAGAAAAATAAATACGGTTGGTGTTCTTGTTCAAAGAAGATGATGATATGAAATTTGTTTTGCTTTTGTAATCTGGAAAAATGGGTATTTTTATCCTTATTCCAAACTTCCAGCAAGCCTGAAACTAATGGAATTCTTGAAGTGCCACGATAAAGTGAAGGTGTCGCAGGCGAAAAGCAATGGAGGACTGTGTCTAGAAGTGTAAGTTATTGACATTAGCTCGTGTTTTCTATTTCTCCAATGAAAAACAAAGTAAACGGCTTGTTTGTTAGCGACGGCGTCACGTTGACGAACGACGAGTCGATAGCGTTGGCGCTGTGTCGGTCAATACAACCAATGTTGATTGGCAAGACGTTGCACGATCAGTGCGAGGTTGGGCGGGCGGGACAAGGGATTATTTGATTTTGTATTTTGTTGAATTGCAAAGTAGCGCGCTTTATTGTTCAATTCATTAGTTGTGTTCCGTAGCTTTTTGTGCACTTGGTGTTCTATTTGGGCTTAAATTTCCGATTGGCAGCTAACACGGAGAGTTGCATGTAAACGAACGAAGAATTTCTCGCGTTGCAGTAGATTTTTTAAATTTGCACCTGGGCGGGCCCAGTCAGTGTCGTAGCAGGCCCATGTGTGCGAGGTAAGTAGGATGCAGGGTTGGGACCGGAGGCGTGAGAAGTATAATATTGGTACGTATATTTGTATGTAATCGGCTTCTGTGGACCAGGCCCGGGAAACTTACATACCGTATTGTCGGAAATAGAACCCCCCATTAATTGACCCCCCCATTAATTGAACCCCCTCTAAATGGCTCGAAATCAAAAATAGAACCCCCATTAATTGACCCCCCCATTAATAGAACCCCACCCCCAACCTTCACCGTACCACAGATCAGTGTAGTTCCTGGTCCGGCGCGGCGGTTAGTGTACCTACCCCTTTTTTCCGTGCGGCGGTTAGTGTACCTCCCTGGGGGGGGGGGAAGGGGGAAGATCCAAATTCAGGAAAAAGTCACTTTTTGAGGTCGAAAATTTGACCGATTTTTGGCCCTTTTTGGAAAAATTTCTCCATAAAAAGGGTATTTTGGCGACTTTTGACAACATCGACCTAAAAATCATCCATTTTAGGCCTAAAAATGCCCATTTTAGGTCTAAAATTGCCTATTTTAGGCAAAAATTGAGGCGGTTAGTGTACCGTACCTGGCGCGGCGGTTAGTGTATTAGTGTACCTTGGTCGCGGCGGTTAGTGTACCTTAGGGGGGACCCCCCTCCCCCCCAGGAACTACACTGCCACAGATTAGTGGTATGGTAGGGCTGTGTTGTTGTGTCAAACGTTGTTTAAGCTTGCGCACACAACGGAATAAAGCTTTTTAAGCATAATTGCCGCTGTTGAAGTTAGAAAATACAGAAAACAAGCCATTTTTATGGGCATTATTAACAATGGTTTTTTTGTCGGGGGGCCTGATGAAAAATATAACCCCCCAATAATTGACCCCCCATAAATTGAACCCCCCCCAAAATGACCCCAGTGAAAAAATAGACCCCCCGGGTTCTATTTCCGACAATACGGTACAGTGTGGTACTTGGCCAGGGTGTTGACGATATAGATTAGGACCTGAAATGTGTTGACAAAGCTTAGACCTATAAACCAATTCTAGGCCTGAAGTTACCTATATCCCGGATGTTGGGGTACCAGCGCGTACCATCCCTTCCCTATACTAGCGGACGAAAGAAGCCGTTTTTACCCTCCCTCATAGAGCTACGCTGCCTGAAACATTGACTTAGGCCAAAAACACAAATATCTGGTACAAACTAAATAGCACACAGTACAAAGTCCAACCGTCAAGGGTAAACCACCACACAAACACCGTTCAAAACTAAACCACACTTTAGGTTGAGAGTTGGCTGCACCAATCGAGCTGTGTGCTGCACGCACCCGAGAGCACGTGCCGCTCAATGTGCCATCGGTTTGTGCTGCGAATGGACGCAACATTGGCGGCACACGATCAATACTTGATGGGTGATCAGTTGACACTCGCTGATATATTCGTGTTGACTGCGCTCGAGAGATGCGCTGGTTGGTGTTTGCGGGATGGTTGTTTATGGGCCGTGCTGACTTCTGGCTTGTATAGTTGCAATTTTTTCCGGAAAAATATATTTACTGAATAAAACCGTGTTTTCGATATTTTTCCGAGCCAAATTTGGGCACCGGTCCAAATTGTGTGTATTTGGCACATTATGCGCTAAAAATGATGTATGAAAAGGAAACCTGTTCAGAAAGGGCGAATAAAACCTGTAAAAGGGCTGGAAAACACTTGAAAAAGTATGTTTCTGCAATAAAACTAGGTGGTTTCCCACAATTTTGACACTTTTTTAGAAAAGTTCAAAATTGGCCGTGCAATTTTTCCGGAAAAATATATTTCACTGAAAAAAACGGTTTTTCCGTTCCGTTTTTTTAGGAAAAAAACCGTTTTTTTTCCACCTGCAACTATACTGGCTTGTGCCCAAGGCGTAGCAAAAATCATGAAATTAGTTTTTCCTAAATAGCTTCGAACTCAATCTCATGCTGGCCGCTTGCTTGGAGGGCACCTACCTCTTTTCCGGTGGACCTCCCTGCACACCAACTCGAACGCAGCCCGGAGCCGGGATCCCCTTATGCTTTCGTTTCGCGTCTTGGCTAGACCACCTGGGGGCGACGTTGGATAGTTTAGTGGAATTGTACCGTCCTGTTCCGAAAATGTTTTACGTAACACAAGTCGAACGTTGATAAATGTTTTGTCGACTTCGAAAGGCCGACCAGAATATCAGCCTTTTTCAATGACCTGCTGCTGGAAATACAATTGCCATAAACAATAAAAAAGCAAAATGATTGCCAGGTAAGATGGTGTATGTGAGCATGTACGCATACATGTTTGTCGCTAATTTTCACGAGCTTCTCCTGTTGATCTCTATTGCTTTGTTTCAGCCTCTAAGGTCGGAATTGGCATCAAACTCGAGCAGTACATGGCGCGTGTACGCGGCAACGCCGGGGATATAGCTGCAATGGGGGATTCGCCTTGCAAATCGTCAAAGGGGAAACAGAAAACGGAGAAGAAGGTTGGAGTCAAAATTAGATATTTATAAACGTAAGAAAAATGTGCGTTTGCTTTAGACTGAACATAAATTTTTTGAGTTTTAAAAATTATTTTGTTGCGTTTTAAAAAGTAAATCATTTCCACGCCAGGCCACTGTCAAGTCAGTCTCATCGACGTCAAGTCTGGAATCGAGCCGAGAGCAGGGCAAATTCATTGAGCTGCCCGGTGCCGAGATGGGCAAAGTCGTCGTGCGATTCCCGCCGGAAGCCAGCGGGTTGGCCGATTTTGTTCATGACCGTTTTGATTTTGGTAGATTTTTGGGTGCAGGCTTCACCAGAATCTTGTTTGCTATTTGCTCGCGTAATTTTTACGTTCTGCCCACAAAACGAAACGCTGGGTGTAAATTGCACCTAAAGTTTTGTTTTATATCCTAATGAATATTGAAAAACCCAATGCGATTCGATAAAATTTATTGGCTTGACTACCACAGTTACCTTCACATTGGTCACGCCAAGGCAGCCTTGCTCAACCAATACTACCAGCAAACATTCAACGGACAATTGATTATGCGATTCGATGACACAAACCCGGCGAAGGAGAGTAGCGAATTTGAAGAGGTTGGTTGTGTCTTTTGCAGCTTTTGCGCAAAGATAATTGTGACTTGGAATTCTGAACGTTTTAGGTGATCAAAGAAGATCTGAAGCTTTTACAAATTACACCCGACCGTTGGACGCATTCGTCTGATCATTTTGACACAATGTTGACACTTTGCAAACAACTGTTGCAAAAGGTAACAACATAGCGAGATTTTTGTTAGCTTTTAGGAAGAAGAAAAATAATTTTACAAAAGTTTCTCAGGGTCTGGCTTATGTTGACGACACCGATGCTGAAACGATGAAAAAGGAGCGAGAGCTGAGACAACCATCCAAACGTAGAGATCAAGGTTAATTTTCTTCGTGTGGTTTTTTTCTTCGCACTTTCTAGCCATAATGCTTGACTTGACCTATTATTTTTATCCAAGAGCTTTGTCTGGTGCGGATGTAGTCCACTCTTTTATTTGACGTGACTGACATGCAATAGATTATACGTAGCAGTATTGAAAGATCAAACTGCCGGTCAGCATCGCGGATTTCAGCATAAAAAATAGTTGCCACAACAAAAATAATGTGATGTTGCAAACAACAATATTTTTTAATGTTCAGCACCGACCGAGAATATCCGAATGTGGGACGAGATGTGCGCGGGCAGCGAGCTCGGTCAACGTTGTGCCGTGCGTGCCAAGATTGACATGCAGTCCAACAATGGGTGCATGCGAGATCCGACCATCTATCGATGCAAACCTGAACCACATGTCCGCACCGGCAATAAATACAAGTGTGTCAATTGCTCCTAAATCAATTTTTGTGTGAGATTTCCTGAAAATGTAATGAAGACGCACTCGTGCGAGAACAGGCACCTGCAGTAAAAGTCGGTTTGTTAGGTGCCAAAAGGAACTCTGGCTCATAGATTTTGGCCAAAAGCACACAAAGCGCCTAACTTGTAGGTGCCATTGCCAACTATGGTAGAAAAGCTCGCGGTTGGACCATAATTGAGTAGAACGCTTGCAGAGTGTATCCGACGTACGAT
Organism: Rhynchonema sp. JSB1_4; assembly: GCA_030248065.1. Classification (NCBI taxonomy): domain Eukaryota; kingdom Metazoa; phylum Nematoda; class Chromadorea; order Monhysterida; family Xyalidae; genus Rhynchonema; species Rhynchonema sp. JSB1_4. The sequence continues at coordinate 48,275 of JASAMV010003826.1, forward strand.
TTCGCATGTCCGATAGTGGACAGCATTGAAGGCGTGACACACGCACTGCGCACAACTGAGTATATGGACAGGGACGAACAATATTATTGGATTCTAGGTATGTCTGCTGGCTGCGTTTCTCTTTTTATTCCCAGTACATATGTGCAACACGGCTTGTTTGCCTTTACGTGCAGATGCTCTGAAGATGCGCAAGCCCTACATCTACGCGTACAGTCGTCTGAACATGATGAACACGGTGATGAGCAAACGAAAGTTGACATGGTTTGTCAATGAGGGTCACGTGGAGGGATGGTTGGTTAATTGGTTGACTACAGTTTCACTTTTTATTCGTTTTTTTTGCCTGGGATCGTACACATTATCACAAAGGCAAGAATGTGTAGACGCCTATTGAAACAACTGCAGATAAGAGCGGAAGTACAGATTATGAAAATTGATTGGTTGATGGACAACTCATCAAAAGAGCCATCAATCGATGATTTCAGGGACGATCCCCGTTTCCCAACGATACGCGGTGTGATGCGCAGAGGCTTGACTATTGAGGGATTGAAGGAGTTCATTGTTGCGCAGGTTGGATAGTTTGGTCTGGAGGACCACCCGGTTCGCTCATTGCTCCCCCATTCAGTTAATACTCTGCGTTTTAAAAATGTGAATGTTCGTTATTATTACGGAAGTACTTGGTCTCGAAATCATGCCGATTTGAAGAGGGTAGACTGTACTTTGACTGAACGTCACAATGATACGTTTCACGTAAGACGAAGGGAGCAATAATCACCTTGCAACATCAGGGTTCGTCGCGTGCAGTCGTAATGATGGGCTGGGACAAGATCTGGTCGTTCAACAAAAAGGTCATCGACCCGGTGGTGCCCCGGTATACGGCCTTGTCGAGTGACTCCTTGGTGCAAGTGGTTGTACAGGACATGATGGGGGAGGAGACGCGCCACATTGCCATGCATCCAAAGGTAGAGAAAGAGAATAACAGCGTGATTCTCTTGTAACACCTCTCTTTTTTCACCGCATAAACTGTGTGTGCGATTTGTGGTTCCTGCGGGTACGTCTTTGTTTCGCGCAGGCGGAGGGGGTGGGGGTAGGCTACACCTGCTTTTTTTTGTTTAAAAACAAAAGGACAAAAGCTTGGAGAAGTACAATGCCGGGGCGCGAGTTTCGGCCTTGTTTTTGAGGTTTTTTTCACGGAGAACAAGGAAAAAAAAGAAAAAAAAAAAAAAAAAAAAAAAAAAAAAAAAAAAAAAAAAAGAAGTAGGAAAGGAGGAAAATTATAAAAGTTTTTTTTTTTAGTTTAATTATTTTTTTAGTAGGTACAATTATTGAGGGGTTGCCGACCCCGGCTAAACGTCAACCGTGGTTCGGAGTCGGTCACGAACTTGGGATTTGTCCAGACCCGTGCGTAAGCGTGTTCTAAAGCTTGTCCAGTGTCGACCAGCGTGGTGTTGTATATTAGTTGTGCTGGAATAACTTGTCCATTGTTGAATAGAGGGATCCGAAGTTATCGGGTATCGGCACTCAAGAAGTATCGGCTATCAGGTATCGTGAAATATCGGCAATCGGGCATCGGCATACCCCCTGACACCGATCTAGGATAGCTTGCTGAAGACATTGCTGCAAGTACGACACACAAGTTGCATTATCCCTTTTGTATCACAGAACACAGATGTCGGCCAGAAGCCAGTCAAATTCGGGCAGACGCTGTTGGTGGAACGTGAAGACGCGGAACTGATGAAACCCGGTTAGTCGCACAGTCCACCCTCCTCATAGTGACATGATCGGAAACCAGCAAGTTCAGTCACTCACAAAATAAAGTGGTAGTTTGAATGTAAGCGGCATGATGGTGAACGATTTTTGGTTGTTATATAGACGCTTTCACTTTATTATTTGGGACATATAGAGCGGGTACATATTATATCCTGTATATACTTTGTTTTTTCCGGGCGGTATAATTGACATACAATTGACAAATCAGTGAGCATGGGTTCACGCTGCTCACATCTTAATTTTCTACGGTTTTCTATTTCCAGGGGACACCGTTACGTTTATCAACTGGGGCAATATGAAAATCGTTGAGGCGAAACGAGATGCGGATGGCAAAGTGGTTGGAATTGTCGCTAAGCTCGATTTAGACAACACTGTTAGTGTGTTTCGAGCTTTATTTTTGATCTGAGCAAAGCATACCGCTTTATGTTTTTCCAGGATTTCAAAAAGACGTTGAAAGTCACCTGGTTGTGTGCATCGGACGTGCAGGTGCCCGTCGGTTGTGTGCATTACGACCATCTAATCAATAAGGCTGTGTTGGCGAAGGACGATGATTGGGCTAATTACATCAACTACGAGTCAGAGGTTGGGCTGGATTTAATTTGGTTTTTTTGCCCGTTATCAAACTGCGCGATGGGATCGCCTCTGTACTGGTTACGTGACTTTTCGAGATTTCGTTAAACGTGGTATCGTTAGTTGCAATATTCACGCTGTCACAAGTTGTTGATCTCAGGGATCTCTAGTCAGTCCCAGTGCCGTGCGGATCGGCAGTGTCAATACTCCGGTGACCCCAAAAAATTCAATTCTGAAATCGACCTACTGTGTGTGTGTATTCCCACCTCTCATTCCAGCACCGTTTCTCTCTAATGGGCGAGTCAGCATTAGCCAAGCTGCGTAAGGGTGACATCATCCAGCTACAACGCAAGGGCTACTACATTTGTGACGAACCACTAGTGGAAAAGAGTGTCAGGTCGGTTTAGGTGCTGCTTCCCATGTGCTTCTAAAATTGGGAAGTTAGGTTCTCTTTGCACCTGTAATTTTCCTATTTTACACATGAAACAAAATCCTAGATGCCAGTTGCATCTCAAGTTCTGATTATGAAATAACTCTGCAGATCGGGCAATCGACTGCCCATTATTCTCATCAATGTGCCTGATGGACATGTCAAGGATATGCCGACTGCCATGAAGAAGGGATCGCAGGTACGGGCTGTGCCATTGAAACAGATATAGTTTCTGGTCAATACACTTTTCACCATTGACTCAACACAGTTTTTTCTCAAACTGTAAGAAGAGAAACACCAAATAAGATTGCTGTTTCTTGACCTACATACTGTTTAGCATGTTTTTTAGTCTGTTATCAACAAACACAAATGAGTAAAACTGGGCATTGTCAAGTTTCCACCGTTGCTGTAGCTAGGTAATTCAGGCCAGTCTGCAATCGAATGCCACTACGCAGTCCCAGGTGAGCATGTCAAGTACGGTCAATGAAACATCAGCCAGCAACAGTGCTGCTGATCAGCTGTTATTGGATGTGAAAGCGGTCGGCGATAAAATTCGTGAATTGAAAGCTGCAAAGGCACCGAAGGCGAGTCATTTTGCAAACTTTTGGTCACTATCTGACTTGGTAACCTGGTCGGTCCGATGTCCGATCCAACCCTCTTGTTCACATGACCTTTGACTTGCTGGGTAGTTCTTTAATTTACTGATGTCGCTTAATCTTTGGCAGCGTTTGTCTGAGAAAGGCTCCTATTTTTACTCTGGTCGAAACAAGTGTAATCTAAGCAGGGCCGGACCGATCACCAAGCTTGATGAGCTCGTGTCTTGCAAAACTTCAAACAAATTTAAAATGAGTGTCTTTTTCAGTCTGCCATCGAAGCGGAAGTTAAAATCTTGAAAGAATCCAAGGACAAGTACAAGTCCTTGGCCGGGCAGGATTGGAACCCGAATTTGGTGGAGGAAGTGCTCAAACGCGAACAACAACCACCAGCTGGTGTTGCTCGTTCACAACAGCAGTCACAGACTGAGTCCGCTGATCAAATCTTGCTCCATGTGAAAGCCGTTGGTGACAAAATTCGTGATCTCAAGCAGAACAAGGCGCCCAAGGCGTGTGCTGGTTCATTGTTTTTTTAATTTCAAATGAATTTACTTTCAAAAGCACTTTACCGCTCCACCCTTTACTTTCTTGTTGGACAACCCAACTGCTCCAAATAATTCACTTTGGCTCATCTGTTTTAATAGCCAAACTCTTTCATTTCAGTCTGCAATCGAAGCCGAAGTGCAGATGCTGAAAGAGGCCAAGGACAAATACAAGTCACTGACAGGCCAAGAATGGAATCCAAATTTGGTGGAAGAGGTACTCAAACGACAACAAGGAATTGCAAACGGCCCAAGCCAAGTTGCCCCATCAGGTGCTGACCAGATTCTGCTGGATATCAAAGCTGTCGGCGACAAAGTTCGAGAGCTGAAAAGTGCGAAAGCCCCGAAGGTCAGTGTGCCCCGATCTTTTTGTACATTTTAGGAGAAGCTTTTTATTCATTAATTTCAGCTTTTTGTTGGAATTTGTTTGCACGTAACATGAAAATGAGTCAACAGAACTAAAAAAATGAATATCTGGGCAGGTAATAGTAATCGCATGGCATGGACACAAATGAGGTGCAGCTAAGTGTGTTGATAAATCGTTATCTCGCAAATGAATTTTGGTACCTGAATTTTTGCTGACTGAGAGTGACTAACACAAACCGGCATTAGTAATAATGACATCGATGATTAAGAAGCGAAAAATCTACCTCATCACCACGCTTGCATCGAATAATGCAAAACCAAGCCATTAACCTGCTGGTTTCTGATAAAGGGGCGGAAAACGCCAGTGAGGTCAGAAAATATTTAGTTGATGATTTGTCTCCGTTTGTTCGGATCTAGCACGGTCCAGCCACAGCAGCATCAATGTCGACTCCTTTGCTTGGGTTCGATCCCTTGTCAATGATCAGCAGGTCGCGATAGATGTGCATTCCTGTCGAAAAGTATCTTTGGTAGAAAATATTAACTCTTTGACTTGACTAACTTTTTAATATGATTTTTTAACAAATGTGAAATGTAATGAACATTCATTTTAGTGACTGACGACTCCCGACCCGATCATGTCCCGATAAAGAGGGTATCTAGCTAGACAATGAACTAGCCGGTGAGCTCCTCAGCAAAGCGATGTTTCTTAAACCAAGTGTTGCCCTTTCGTGGTATTTCGGGGTGTTGTATTTGGTCCATCATGCCTTTGAAGTAGAACAATATTGTATTCTGGTTCATTGGGTCACAACTTCCTCCCATTCCCTTGCGCCACGTGGTCTGGATGTCCTCCACAACGTAGGTGCCACCCTGGCGAAGGCACGGGAAATACATCTGCAGTGTGAATGCAAGCATTACGCGCATAGGTCATGTCACTGTCGGTACTGTACAGGCCAATTGTTTTTTTGGTTGACAGAACGGTTCTACTTGCTACACTTTTACCTGGGCCTTCTTTGGTAGCCTAATTTTTCCGTGATCACCCGTCATCCGCCTTGCTAACGTGACCACTGTTTTCCTGATCTTATCTGTCTTCTAACAGGCATTTACAGTTTTACACCACACTTGTGATGACGACAGCATCAACCTCGAATGTTTGAATAGTGGGTTTGTTGGCATGCGACGCGTCATCAATAATCAAATCGATGTCCTTGTATTTGTTGCAAATGTCCGTCTTCGTTTTGTTGTCCGTTTGTGAGGCCTTCAATCAAACTATGTGATGTTTCATTCTGCTTCTGCTTAATAACCTCGGGCCGTCATCAAAATATGACTTATTACATCTCAAGGTATGCTCTACACAAAAGTGACCTGGGGAACAGGTCACCTGTCACAGGTTCAATCCGATCACAAGGTTTGGTACGCGCCTAAGATAGGATCACGATAGTGCGGTAAAAGCAGTGAGTTTTCTGGTTTCATATCTTTCAGTTTTCACAAACGGGTGGTGCACCAAGACATCGTCAGTGTGGATGCACCAGAACTTAAAATGACGCTAAATTGTGAATGTTTGAATGTAACACCTGAATGAGCACGACTCGGTCTTGGATGGTGGGTGCTTTGTACTTGGCAGCGTTCCAAGGCTTGATGTCGACGGATATGAGTGTTGCGGCTGGGAACCAGGCTCGCCAGAACCATACCGACCCGCCGAAACCGCGACCGAACTCGACTATCGTGAACTTGCCTTTGTTCTTGTACTTGCGACAAATCTGCGATGTTTTTGGATGGATTTCAAGTCTAAATATAAAGGACACAGGACTATTTTGAAAAGTCCTATGTAATTATTTAACGAGCCAAAACTTGGGTACATACTGTGTATGTACCTGTTCCATTGGTTTGTAGAAATGTGGTTTTATGTCAAGATCGTCTGTGTTCCATTTCTTTGCCAGTTTCAAGTAGTTACACCCATCGTCAGTTGCGGGGGCGGATGGCTGAATGAGGCAAACGATCAGATGAAAGACATATTCAGACCAAACGTGAGTCGTCATCGACAGACACCCATACACGCGTTGGTCATATGAACAGGCAAATTTAACGTCGCATTTCGTTGGCTCCTCATGCGACGTGAACATACAGTATGTGTGTGTCAGCCACTCTGGGCCTGGCACCGGTACACCCCGCAGCTAACCGATGCAGCAACTGCTGACGAGTCGGTAGCTGCTTTGTCTTTGAGCGTTGTTGTATCCCCTCGACCGCCTTGCTGCAGTTGGCTTTCAACTTTCTCCAGCTGGCGGCGCAGTCGGTCGATCTCCGGCACGCATTGCTGAGCAATGTGATTTGGGTGCATACAGTATGTACATGATGTCTGTGTGTGGTTACGGTAATAAGTACATACGTGATGCCAACTGAATCCGCTTGCCATAAGGTACAACACTGCCATCGCCAGAACGCAAATGATGACGACTGGTAGTCTTGTGTCGGCCATAAGGAGTCGGGATCCATTGCCCATTTCAAGTTCACAAAAACTATTTTCATGTGCTCATTCGCAGCTTCAATGTTCAATGTATGTACATTACCACTGTGGGCTCTTGACGCGCCAAGCGTTTGAATACAGTGGTAACCATGCAGTGCAGTGCACGGATAAAAACTTGGCATTAGGCACACGGCACACGTGTGAGACTTGAGGTGTATGCGGATCGGAAAATACGGATTGCTCGGACTGGGCCGGTCGAAAAAAACATCGGTTCGAACCCAACTTTTTCAAACCTCGTCGGTCCGAACCCATGTTTCCCCAAGAATTTGAATTTTCACTGCCGAAGCCGCCCCGAAACGGATTCTAAAGTTCTAAAAATAGGAGTCTGGCCGAAGTCTCGAACCAGAGATTAGGATCGGGCAGGTAACCTCGGCCCGGCCCAACTGACCAAAACTCCGGCCCAGCCCGATTTGAAAATCCAAAATGGCGGCCCGACCTGGCCCGGACCTCCAAATCTCCGGCCCGGCCCCAGCCAAGAGTCCGGCCCGGCCCGGCCCGAGTTTCGGGCGGGCCGGCCCGATCCTTATCTGTCTCGAACCTCTCCAATAAAAAGCGAACCACTTCGGACCGGGCGTACTTGACAGAAATACTACCTAGCCGCGGTTCGAAAAATGAGGATCCGAAAACCTGTCTAGAACATGTGCCCCACATTTCAAATTTACGTGCATTACTTGTCACAATTTATGCACGCATGTCTAATTCGAAATACGTGTCGTGCCAGCCCATTTTCAAGTACATAAGGAAGTTCGTTGAACGTAATGTTATTCTAGCTGTTGTGCCGTGTACGGTCTACAATTCAGGCAAATAGATTGTGTTCTCAGCCGATCAAATACGCCATGTGAGGTAATAACTCGCGAAACAGCTGGGGCTGGTGGTACATCGATCCCTTCAGAATGTGCTGAATGGTATGACCGAAGCAGCACATGATGTCCATTGTCCTCGTTGTGCCACATGGATGAGCGTTGAACCATCAAGCGAAATTCAAACTGGACTCTGTTATTGCGCGTGCTTATTGCTTAACAAACCATGCCTGCGGCTGATTTTATTGGCTGCTTTCTTTGCGTGTGCTTCGCTCGGGGTTTTTTACTAAGTAGACAAACTAAACTAGTGTGACTTGTGGAAGCCAATCAGATGTTGGTTTTTTAACAACACCAATTGTACTGAACTCCGCACACCCGACGCAGGCTCGCGATATCTGATTCGCTTGCGAAACTTGGAACCAATAACATTTATGCACACAGTTGCAAGTTCGGGCCCGTAAGCACACCTCTGGGCCACTGTACCAAACAGTTGACTAAACATTGCGGCACGACATGGGATGCTGGAAATATGACACCGAAATGCAAGTTCTTTACATGCGCACATGTCGATCGGTGTAAGGCTTGTGTAACCCATTGGATTTGTTTTCCCCGGTAACTTTAGCTATTTGACACCGAAAACTGCCAATGAGATGCAGCTACGGTATACGCTGTTTCGAAGGCGTCGGGACACTGTTTATGACTTCTGAGACGTCGGTCACACAGAAACCAACTACATGTATACTACAAGAAAGATGTCACGTGCGCATGCACACACGAAATGGAGTTTGCGCTGCAAGAAAGATGCGCTCGCGGTAGTTTCTCATAACTTTTGCATATTTTTAGTGGCATCGCTGGCTGGAATGTTGTTGTTTTTGAGAAACACGCGTGCAGAATGACAGTGGTGTCAAACACAGTTCGTGCCCGCCGGCCACTCGGGACACCCGAATGTGGTTACTGCTGTTTGACTGAGATTGGTTTTCTTTTGCAGCAGCTACCCAGCTGAAAGCCCTCAAAAGCAATCTATCCGACACTTCACTATCATGTCTGACCTTCTGGGAGTCGCTATTGCCACGGTGTAATGCATGTATGTACACTCATATTATTTGAGACCACGCGTGCTGACTGACTGACCGTGTCTATCTGTCTTCACTTCAGCTGAGATTCATAACCGGCGGCGGGCTTCAAACAATCGATTGTTTTAATTCCCCAGTGGATGTGCACTCGCCCTCGTCTAAGGGAGGAGTCTGTTGGACGAGCGACGACCACCCAGTCAACCAAGAACATTCACGCTTGGCTGCCGTGGTAGTTCGAAATCTGAAACAAAACAAACTGGGAACTTTCTGGCCAGAAAATGCCGAAACGTCGCGAGAAGCGTCGCGAGCACCACACACCGGATGTCGATGCGTGCGACCTGATCATGGACGGCGCCGGCACCGAGATCACCACAATATCAGGTGGCAGGTCGAAACGTGCTGCAACCACGAAACATCAGCGACATCAGACGTTTGCCCCGATGGACAATGAGATTATTCCTCCTCCGCCGGCGCCCCCCGAGGTCGCCGTGGTGAAGCCGCTGAAACCGACAAGCCCGAAATTGAAAATCCGCAATAAATTCGACGGCGACGACGAGACAGCGGCAGCGGAGGGCACGGCGTTGTTGCTCAAGATCGGTCGAGCCTTTCTCGCCCGGTTGATATTCGTGGTGCACAGTCTGATCACCATCTGGCAGACGGTTGAGGCATACAAGAACCCGACATTCTGGGGCTTTGCGCTCATCAGCGTGTCCATACTGATGGAGGGAGGCTACACCATCATCATACATGCCGGCGATGAACGAAAATGGTATCATGCGTTGCTTGACTTGATAACTTTGGGCACTTAGCAAGCCTTTGATCGGATCTGCTCTGGCCTCGATCATATCCGACCTGCTGTTTTGCTGCCGCCCTGTGTGTTTTTTAGTGCCCTGACTGACCATGCTCAGCTTCATACATAATGTGTCTCAGGTTCTGTCCAAGCGTGCTGTTGTACGTGCTGTGCACTGCACCACCCATCTGGGCACTCGAGCTCGACATGTCACGTGTTCGACTGTTGTCGTACGATTTCAATCGCACCGCACCCGTCTCGCTGACGGCACAGATGGCTAGTAAAGAGGTAACACATGTTGATTTGTCGAAATTGTAGCGATGTGAAAATGCGCTAATGAAACATCAATCAGCCGATCACGCGCGCAGGTGCACGCACTGGGCGCCGGTCACGAGCTGAAGGTGCAACTGCTCGAACAGCTTCTGCTTGTGATTCTGATCATCTGTCGATGGCTTCTGCCCAAGGGTGAAATCAGTCGCGAACAATTGTCGCAGATTTTGTTGGCTTATCTGGCCATCTCATCTGACATTGTCGAGCTGTTCGACGTGTTCAAAGAGCCAGCCGTTGTGCGCACTGCACCATTGCAGTACATGGTGTTAACGTGCTGGTTTCTTAGTCTGCTACAGTTTCCATTCGTGCTGACGGTGAGCAAGGCCCGGAAGATGCGTGTCGCAATTACGCAATCGTCCAGTTTCGAAGAGATCAAACGGCTGCAGGCTCGACAGGATGCGGACGACAAAGCGACCGTGTTTGATCAGGTATAATGGATTTGATGATTGAATGGGTATTCTTGCCAGTTAGAATTGCTTGCATTTCATCAAATCAACGCGTTAGTGCCAGAGCATCGCTATTATGCCAACGTGTGCATCAGGGAAAGAACATGAACTGACTAATTCAGATCATTCGCGACGTCGATCTATGGGCGATCCTATTGGCGAACATGTTCCAAGATGTGCCATTCCTAATCGCACGATTGATCCTGATGGTCGGCTACGGTGTGATCACGTACACAATGATATTCTTCACGTGCAAGAACCTGCTGATCATAATGTTGCAATCGTATCGTGCGTCGGTCATCATTCACGATCGATACGAAAAAGCATCGCCCGACGATGACATCAGGCGCTTGATCGATCACTATTCGAATACGATGCACCATTGTCGCGACATGCTCGGTGAATTGCGAATGAAGCACACCGAAGCGTACGCCAAGTATTCGAATTCGCCCGCAAGTGTGCGACAGAGGCGATTGGCCCTTGAACATCAGCATGGCGTCGTGGGTGGAGGAGTGGACTACGGTGGCAATCGGCATCGGGCATCGCCCCGGTCGAATCGACGTCGACAGCATGCTCGATCACGTGATTACGATCAGCCGTTGTTGGATGTGGATCACGATGATGACTATTTGGATGGTGGCGAGTTGCGCGACGTGATCATATCGAGTCCGATGCGGCCGCGTTCGCGATATCGCAAAGAGCACGATGTTGCCAGTGCGCACTTTGAGCTGGCGGGACCCGACGCGTCGCCTAAACTCGGTGGCCGATCACCAAGGCGCCATCAATCGCCGCATGATCCCGTCGATGATGACTATCTAACCCCCTCGCTTGACAAGGCCCGCGAGCATAAACCGGCTACGAGACGGACTCGGTCTAGAAACCGAGTCAAACCCGAACAGCACCGCGACTCGTTCGATTCGTTTACGGAGAAGGTTGAACATCGATCGACAAGCAGTCGTGAGTTGGCCGCACCGCCAGTGGCATTCTCCGGTGCGTCCCCGAGGGCGAGGGGAAGAAAGGGCAAGAAACCAACGGACAACAAGGACTTGAGGAACATTTATGAGGACGATGTGGACTATGATCTGGATGTGGACCATCATGGGTCGAGGGATCGGAGTAGACGCAGTCGATCGAGGCACCACGATGATTATGATGAACCGAGCACGTCCAAACAGGGACAGACGAAAAAACGCAAACGGCGCAACAAGGATTGATGGACATAATGGTGTTTCATTTGATCTGGTGCACATTTCACTTTGCTTCTTTTGGTATCTTTATGGAAGGATGTGTTGTTGCTCTTGTCCCTCACCATTGACAATCACACTTGTTTGACTGATGCAATATCATTGTAACTTTGTTCTGCACATCGTTTCTTCGGCTTTCCAGCAACTCTTTCTGGGGTATTGGCTGTTGGTCTATACTCACGCTCGCATTGTTCTGCTTCTAATGCGCTCACGTTTGCGACTGTTTGTTAATCTGCGCTGCTGCTGCTGCCAACCGTAAAGCGTATTTTAGGCCGCTGTTGTGTTGTACGACCACGTGTCGTGGTGCGCACTGTTGTCAAGGTCGCGTGTGTGTTTACCTTCCGAGACTGTGACTGCAAGAATAAAAAACGTGAATGTGCAGCAGTAACGTTCGTTTGATCTGTTGTATTAGAAGTAGAAATACACGGCTGCAATGTTTCAACACAAGTTCTGGTTGCCATGCCGTCGTCATCATCAGGCAGGTGCACAGGCATACACACACACACGCGCTTGGTCCTTTCATTGCACACAGAAAAACACGGACTGGATAAACTGATTTTTTTTAAGAAAAGAAGACTTTCAGCATTCCAACACTCGTTTGTCTCCTTACTACCTTGTTTTTAATGAAAATGCCACTTTGATTCTTTTCGACAAACAACTTTGGCATAATGTGTCAAGATTCGAATTTGCATAATGCAGCCCTCAATTTTCAGTCTGCCATCGAAGCGGAAGTGAAGATTCTAAAGGAGTCCAAGGACAAGTACAAGTCATTGACCGGGCAGGATTGGAACCCTAGTTTGGCCGAGGAAGTGCTCAAACAACAACAACAACAACAGCATCCGACTGGGCCACAGAAACCTACAGTGAGCAATATGCCTGAAGCGAATGGCGTGGCTGGTGTAACCAGTGAGGCGCCAGAGGCACAGGCCTTGAAACATCAGATTGATGAACAGGGCAACGTGGTCAGGAAGTTGAAGGAGGCAAAGGCACCTGCGGTGTGTTTGGGGGTAATTTTTGGGCTGGGCTGAAGTGGGCTGCGGGCTGAATAGGACGTCCAGCCTGCGAGAATCGTCGTAAGTGTGATTCTGGCTGGAAACATATGTGAACCATTGCGCTTACGCATAACTAATCCGCGCTTTAGTAAGTCAAATGCGGCAGGTCACCAGGAAATAATGCGATAATCGAGTTGGAACGCAAGAGTATATCCAATTTCAGTCCGAGGTTGATGCAGCCGTCGCTACACTATTGGCATTGAAACAACAGTACAAACAATTGACTGGTGTCGATCTGGCACCACCGAAACAAACGAAAAAGAAAGGTGGGATCGATAAAATTATTTTAGTTATTTTGTTTATTTGCACTTGGAATTGTTTTTCATTCACAGAAACATTTAGGTGGTGGAAAGGGCGACCAGCAACAACTGCAAGCCAAACAGGACGGTCAGAAACAAGTCAAAGTCGCTGCTGCTGCACTTGATGGACAAACAGATGGGAAGAAGCAGACAAAGTGCGGGGCATTTATTGGCAGTAACTGATGTTTTATTGAGTATTTTGCTTAATGTGCGAACGAGTAAGATATTACATTTTTAGGCTCGGCCTCGATGTGAAGAAAACAGAGAATTTTGCTGACTGGTACTCGCAGGTTGGTTGTCTGACCGCGAGTAAAATCGAGATCTCTACATATTTTTAATTAATAGTCAGTTAGTTATTTATAGCGTCGACACCCACTCAATAATAAAACGAAACGAAACGAAATAATACATAAATAAGAAGATTAAGTAAAAACAAAACAAACCAAAAAAAAAAAAAAAAAAAAAATAGTCAGCCATGCATGCGGAAAGCCCGAAAGTGCCTTGCGTTTCACATCAGATTATCACGATTTCTGCTGATGTTTCACACGAGGTGGGGTAGCCATGTGACTGGGTTTCCAAATGATGATCACGGCTCACGCAAACAGCTGTAAAACAAAAACAGTGATTTCATTCAAAATGAGTTGTGTGACAAATCCTTAATTCACCACCTTGTTACCCACAACACTCAGGTGATTACGAAAGCCGACATGATCGAATACTACGATGTGAGTGGATGCTATGTGCTGCGGCCGTGGTCGTTCGCCATCTGGGAACGAATTCAAGTGCGTAAACTTTTTTATGTCATTCTGAATGTGATGCAGATCTATCTTGTGATTTGATCGTATCAATTGTAATATAAGGCTTTCAGTCGTGGTTCGATACGGAAATCAAGAAATTGGGTGTTGACAATGCCTATTTCCCGATGTTTGTCAGCGAGGCGGCATTGGAGCGCGAGAAGGCGCACATCGCTGATTTTGCACCTGAGGTAGCTCGTCTTTTTTTTCGAAAAGTTCATATTTTATTTAACAAGCATAGTTCTTGCGGATACAATACTGTAAGATCTGAACCAGGTATCAGCATTGTCGTGTCGGTTTTTGTGTGTCATGTGTACGCTGCTCGTTAGCTCACGTTTGTACATAACAGCTTCTCGAACTATATACAGTAGATATCAATAGTGAGTTGACTACTGTATGCACATATTCCACATGCTGTGCTATAATACGCGGTATCGATCGAAATATGAATTTAATTATAAGTGATATAAATGTTGGTAATCGGATACAATCTAGCTTGGTCAAGTGAACAACCACAAGCAATGATCAAAATAAAATCAAAAAAGTTTCATAATGTCCAGAAGAATACAAAAATGGCATGACCAAGGCAGAGCCGATCACCGAGCTTGATACTGCCACCTAATGGTGTGTGATGTTTCAAGGTTGCGTGGGTGACGATGTCGGGCAGCACCAAGATGGACAAACCGGTGGCCATCCGTCCAACCAGCGAGACTGTCATGTATCCCTCGTATGCAAAATGGGTGCAATCGCACAGGGACTTGCCCATCAAGATCAACCAGTGGTGCAATGTCGTCGTGAGTTGGCTTATCAGTACGGACAGAGAATGTCGTGACGATATTTGCGCATGTTTCGTCACTATAGAGAACAGCGGAGCCACAACAGCGGTTGCGGCCATGTGTTCGGTTTTTTTAATGTGCAAACCACGCCTTGGGATAAACATGACCCCAATCCTAATTATAACTGTGGAAAGTTGCTGAACCAAGCCTGAACCGGATATCCGATATAGCGGACTTACACAAAAGCAGCGGCCGTTGTTTGTCCATGTCCCATATAAATGAGAAATTGAGAGTACATGACTTGTTTTGCAACAGGTAAACAACTGAAACGTCATCATTTGCATTACAAATTGCAGCGCTGGGAATTCAAACACCCGACGCCATTCCTGCGCACACGCGAGTTCCTGTGGCAAGAGGGTCATTCGGCGTTTGCGTCGGCCGAAGAGGCAAAGGAGGAGGTGTACACCATACTTGACCTGTATGCCAAAGTGTACACTGACTTGTTGGCAGTGCCCGTCATCAAAGGTGGACATCTTTGATGTTTTGTAGTCCAGTCTTCCTAGCTTGTAGGGACAAGATCACTACCCGGCAGTTTTCTTTTCGGTCACTATGAAGAATATTCGCTTTGCGCCTGTACGGGTCGTTGATGGCAGATTTGTGACCGGAATGTCACAAAAAATATGTACGATTGTGGTGGATTTCATCGTAACACTGCACTTCTCAAGCATTGGTATTCTGATCACATGTATTGTGCTTGTGGAACAAAATGCACTTTTGCCGCTATTGCAGGTCAAAAAACCGAGAAGGAGAAATTCGCTGGCGGTGATTTCACAACGACGGTGGAGGCGTATATCCCACAGTCGGGACGGGGAATTCAGGCGTGTGATTTCGGAAAATATTGTCTCTTGATTTGGTTTTGTTACAAAGGCAGCCGCTCAGCAAGCAGTTAACTGGTCTTTGTGGTTCCTTGCATTGAGTGTAACACTATTGAACTCCTGTTGCACGTTGGTGTTCGAAACACTCATGATGTATATTTGTCTAAAATAGCTCACAACTTTTTCATCTTTTTCGAATAGTATAAATATGAAACACTTTGGTTGCAGGGCGCCACGAGTCACCATCTCGGCCAGAACTTTTCGAAAATGTTCGACATCAGTTTTGAGGATCCGGAGACGCAAC
Source organism: Rhynchonema sp. JSB1_4 (assembly GCA_030248065.1). NCBI lineage: Eukaryota > Metazoa > Nematoda > Chromadorea > Monhysterida > Xyalidae > Rhynchonema > Rhynchonema sp. JSB1_4. Next base: position 63,847 of record JASAMV010003826.1, read on the forward strand.
AGAAACAGTTCGCGTACCAGAACAGCTGGGGCCTGACAACGCGCACAATTGGCGTGTTCACAATGATACACAGCGATGACAACGGACTCGTGTTGCCGCCGAGGGTGGCCAAGTACCAGGTAACGCAATATAGTGTATACATATGTATATTCAATGTAGTCTTGATGCAGTGGTGTCGTTGGGGAGGGGGAAGGGGGTTTACCCCTAGTATCAGGTATCTTGATTTTTTCACCCACCCAGGGGTATTCGGTCGCCCATTTTTACGTCCAAAATGCTCAATATCGCTTGCTGGCGCTAGCATAACCTCCAAAATGACCATTTTTTTGCGCTTCCAACACCAATTTTGCTCAATTTTCCTCTAAAAGGTTGACCTTTTTTGAACAACCCCCTGAGTATCCGAGATGTTTTATTTGGGGGGGGGGGGGCAACCTCCTTTCTGGTATCCGAGTTTTTTCATTTTGGGTATCCGGTATCCCAAAAATTTTGGATTTTAGGTATCCGGTATCCTGATTTTTTGATTTCCCAATGACACCACTGTCTTGATGAACATTTGGTTCAGGTGATCGTAATCCCGTGCGGTATCACCGTGCAGCTGGCAAAGGACAAGGAACAACAATTACTCGACAAGTGTGCTGACGTACAAAAACGATTGGTGACTGCTGGGGTGCGCGCACATGCTGACACGAGGGACAATTACTCGCCGGGATGGAAATACAATCATTGGGAATTGAAGGTTGATTGATGATTGTCGTGTCTTAAGTACACAGTCATTGAAAAAAGCGGCTTTGCGTTAGTTCCCCTCTGCGACCTCTGAAATCTACTGTTGGCCTCCGAAAATGGCTGACCGCTACCATTCCGCAATCGTATCTGACCTAGCTTGTTGCATCAGGGTGTGCCCATTCGCATCGAGCTCGGTCCACGTGATCTCGACAAGCAGCAGTTTGTGGCCGTACGTCGTGACACGGGAGCCAAACAGTCGTTGCCGTTGGACACATTGGAATCGAATGTGCAATCATTGTTGCAGACCATTCACAACGATTTGTTTGCAAAGCAAGTGGCTGGTTGGCTGATGTTTCACACTGTGGTCACACGTGGTCACAATTGTGTTTCTGATTGAATGTAGCCGAAGTACAGCCTTTGGTCACTTTTGCTGGTAGTTCCTGAATAGCCGATGTGAACTGTGCAGCGTGCTTCGACCCGTTTGCACAGACGAGCGGTGCACCGGGTGATCGTCAGTGCGAATGCACCAGATTCAGTCAAGTCATTTGTTGACGTTATGCTGTAGAGCCAAAGCGTCGATGGACGAACACGTGTACACGACCGATAATTGGGCCGATTTCAAGTCAGCATTGGATCGACGATGTTTGATCATGGCACCATTCTGTGGCGATGGGGACTGCGAAGACAAGGTGAAGAAGGACAGTGCTGGGTGAGTGATATCTTGATTTGGTTTGATTACCACAGCAAAAAATTGTGACATAATAGTCAGTAGACTTCAATCTTAGGGATACCTGATCGAGGTTTATGCCTGCGGTCAGCTGACAAAAACAAATGGCCCGTATCAGATCTGTCTTGGTCAGGTAACAGTTTCGTGCTTGGAATACTTTGAAACGCTCTGTTGCCACTAATTTTGACCAACGTTACTTGATCATCTTCGATCTGAACTGCGTTTGATCGCCATTTATGTACAAGCAACGAAACACATGCAACCTACTGCTTGAACCACGAATACAAAGCCACAAACCAATGATGACAATGCTTTGCAGTGCCGACCCAACCGATCCGAACGCCCCGTCGATGGGCGCAAAGAGTCTGTGCATTCCGTTCGACCAACCTGCCAAGGTCGATGGCAAGACATGTGTGCATCCTGATTGTGCAAGGCAAGCACAATGGTACTGCTTGTTTGGCAGGAGTTACTGATGTGATTGTGATGTGCAGCCCACCCTCGTTATAGTGATATGACGGTGAGGGAGCGTTTTCGGTCATCGTAGGGATAGAATATTCATCATGTATAAGCAATATAGAAGCAAATCAACGGCAGATTGGAAACCAAAGTAGCGCTCAAAAATATCCGCTAGGTTTCACTATACAGAGGGTAGGGTACGGGACAGTTTCTTCGGTAACCGTATTATTTGTTTTTATTTCCTGTTGTTGTTACAATCCTGTTTCTGTTTCTAGAATGTTATTGAATTCAGGCAATGTTGCCTGAATTTGTCGGTCAGTTACCGTTGTTATAATGGTGTTTTTGGTTAGCTTTGCAATTGAATTTTCTGTATTGCGAGACAAAGGCCTGTGTTTTTTGTTTGTTTGTCAACATTAGGCATCTTACTGTGGTCATCACATCATGAAATAACACTGCTCACATCATTGTTATCATCTTTATTGCTTGTGTTACTTTATTGTGATCTGAAATCTGGATTCTGAATTTCTATTTTTCCTCAACGAGAGTGCGCTATAATTCCCCCCGAAGTCCGTTGATTTTCTGCTCATGATTATTCTGTGTAATGTTCTGCGGTGTTGTTTGGGGGTCACATTGGAAAATGAAGAGATAGTAAAAAGTTGATTATTTTTGGAATTCTTGACCATTTTATCATGCCAAATTTTGGGTTTTAGCCCGCTCCTCTATCCACGCGTACCTTTTGGCTGGCTTTGTGTCACCTTGCAGACCTTGTGTTTCCACTTTCTCTTTTTGTTATTTAGTCAAATATAATGGGTATCTACGGGTTTGCGAGTTTGTGCGATGCCAATTCCGACCGACTGCTGCGAAAATTCTGTCTTCATGATTGTGAGTGCGTTGTGGACGCGTATGCATTGTTGTACACGTTAGTTTACCGACTGTTTTCGTGTTCCATAGTTTTTAATTCGCTGTTCAGTTACTGATTAACGTCCAACCTAAGTTTCTTTTCCGTCTGATGCAGAACTTTTATCATGAATAAGTGCGTTACCGACTATGCGCTGTTCAGGAAGATCCAAGAGTTCGGATTGTTAATGAACGGCGCTGCTGCCTGTTTGTTGTGAGTGATTAAAAATAGGGAGCAAAATTCGTGGTCCTGATTGATACACTACATGGTGTGTCGACAGTGTGTGCTGCTAGTTAATGTTTCACCATCTAGTTGCAGTGTAATGCGCCAGTCATGCATCAACGTGCGTTGTGGTGGCGATTACCCAGCGTTGTACGCAGCACTCACCAAAGTGCTGTTAGCATTCAAACGTGCCAATATCACGGTGTATATGGTGCTGGACGGACCGCTCGACTCGTTGCAGTTGAAATATGTAGGCGTTGTGGCTGGCTAGCTGATGTTTCAATCAGTACATTTATGACTTTGTCAATTTTGAATGATCCTACTGTTAAATGCACGGATTGGACTTGCTCGGTCATGCAACTTTGACGTTATGACATTTCAAGATCAATTGACGATTCTGCTTTCAGCCAGTGTTTTTTTTATCAGCAGCTGTCTTATCTGGGAGCAAGAACAACATTTACGCAGGTCGAAATTGGTTACAGGAGTAAATTTAGAAGCAAAAAATTGCGCGATGCAGACAAGCTTTGTAGACAGTCGCCAACGCAAATCACAATCGACACGAACCCGTTATACATATTGCAGTGCACCACCATACGTCGACTGCAAGACCAATGGATGTCGGCTGTGCGCTCACCGACAAGTAACAATCGAGGTGCGACAGGTAATAGAGCGGCTAATGGTGGTGGCGTCGGTGGGCGGCGACGTCGGACACAAGCTGCTGGTGCGTGCTTTTATGTATTGGTAGTGAAACATCAGCCAGTCGCATTGCTGTTAGCGCATTGTGTTCGTACAACTGGCTGGCTGCTGAGTCAAGCCCTGGTTTCAACTGCAGATTTGAAACCACAGTAATTTAATCCCATCCTTGATTGCGGAACTCCATTTTGGATCGCAGAAGAGCACTTTTTGGGATGGACTTGAAAACTACACATTCATTCTAGAATCCAAGCTCTGCCCTAACCACTGAATTCATTTTTTGAAACACGCACTGATTACTGATTGATTATGCTGTCCATTCCAGTTATACTGCCGTTGTTCGCCAGCAGCGTGTTGTCGGATGTGTGCCACGAGCAGCATGTACCACTACTGATCCCACCTGGAGAGGGTGATCCGTTCATTGCTGCACTGGCAAACACAAGGCGTTGCGTCGTCTGCAGTGATGACAGGTGAACGGATGTTGTTTGGTTGTGGTTACTCGTAAAACTTAGCTGAGTCGACTGGTATTGAGATAACAAATGTGTTGCGCGCGGCCATTGTTGAAACATAGGCGAACTTTCATGTATAGTTTTTAACGGTAAGCTCATAGACGATGAGAGTTGCTTCGGCGGTTCAAAAAATAATTTGATCCAGAGAGTTATACATATTTCAGTGACTTCTACATGTACAACCTACAGTGCGGTTACGTGCCCTTGCACACGATGGAGCTGGGATCGACCTTGGCTGTGGGCACTGGGCAGGTGCGGTTATTGAATTTTGCGATTGTTTCCCTGCTCGCTCACTATGCGTAAGTCTGGCTGACGTTTCAAAGACGTTGTGTTGTTTATGATGGTTTGCGCGCTGGCAAGCAATCAGGAGCACAATCAAAAGAGGAGGATCCAGCTGAAATTTTATTCAGGGCACTTTGCTCACAACAGTGAGCGATTAAACTCATTTGCGCAGCAGTTTTTTCAAGTCACTTCACAAACCCAACGTCGTTTTTTGTATACTTCCCACATTTTTTACGTTTGTATTGACCTCAAGCAACAGTAGTAGCTGACTGACAACAGCAGTCACTTGTCAATCACGTAAGTACGTTGCAACAAGGTGCCACCTACAAATGCGTCTGTCACCACGCCAACGTCTTCGACACGTCCACACATACTGCGGACCCCGAGCACATCCAGGCTCACAGATGTCGGGAGGGAATATTCGGTCGTTGCATCTGCCCCAGCCTGGTCCGCACGGGGATGGGCTTTCAGATGGCAGTCTTTCATTGCATTCGAACGGGAAGTCAGGTTCATCAGGACAAGCAGTCGGCAAGCAACAGCCTGGGAATCAAAGGGCACAGCTTGGGTGTGACGAAAGCAACGTCATCGAACAAGTGTGACCAGCGTAAACTGACCGGTCGGCGGACTCATCGGTGGGCGTCGTCTGTAACCGCTGACGGCCGTCACGCCACATGCTACAATCAGCAACAACATGAACCACTGGCTGCACATTGCACAATACTGGCAGCAAATCTGGCTTGATGTCGCGATGTCCGCTGTCTGATTGTAAAACAAACAACATTTATGATTCTGTGTGGTTGGTTGTGTTGGCAGAATTCAGCCAGGATAGGAATTTTCACCTACCTTTTCTGAAAAAGCTGTACAATTGTCTTTGGTAGTATATTATATATAATACCGTATCGGTAGGCGAAAGTACGGACTGTGGGCAACAACTTTTATTCAACGGTGGAAACGCAGAATACAAAACACAGCGGCTTATATTACAGTGGTCAACTCAAGTGGTCAGATCACTCCGTCAGCCCGCTTTTTACAGTCGTCAACCCAACATGAATGCCATGCACATATTCATTTCTCGCGCTCACTGGGGGCTGCTGTGAGTTGACGAAGTGATTTGACCACTTGAGTTAACCACTGTAATGTTAGCCAAGCCAGTACAGCTATGAACCCGAACTGCAAGACTACGTGCTCCGGTTGAATAATTGAGTGGTGGTCGATGGCTAAGTGCACGCAAACGCAACCATTTTTATGTATGCACTTTCACAACCGTGTAGTCAGTGATAATTACTATTCAAATCATCACATTTCAATCACAGCACGGGAACTGTGTGGTATTCTTCATTACATCACTAGAGTCAAACCTGTGATCTGTGAATAAATGGATGCAAGTGTGTGTCTGCCACGGGCATCGCGCATTTGGTTGCAACTCAAGGGTGGGAAAAACTCAAACGAAAGTTCGGAATGTTGATGTTGTATAAGCTTACTGCTCGGAGTTGCAAATCCATTGCGAAAGAAAGAAAACTATATGGTCACAGACACAAAATCATCGAAAATATACCAGTGCACTCAACGCATTGCCCCATTGCAGTACATCGACTGCCGTCACTACCACATCGAGCGTCTGTGTGCCCTTGTGCCTGGTCTCACCCCGCACATGCTGCCCGCGTTCTCGTGTCTCGTTGGCAACGACTACGTGTCCGTCGACTGCTTCAAATCAGGTAAATGTGTTTGGCGTTTCTGGTGTTACCCTCTTCATAGTGACCTTCAGTTCGGTTCCACATTTTACACCTAAAGTCTCTTCTTCGATTCCACGCAATAAACCGGGTTCCATCAGAACCCTGTTTACACAGTCTCACGGTCTCACAGTCTGGTCGCAAAAAAAGAGGATAAACTGTATCTTAAAAATTTAAATAGTATTTCTTGTCAATTTTTCAGCACTGGAGCGCATAATTGAGAATGAGATGTCGAGCACGGTCACACCCCAATTGCACGCCACCAACAATCGACAGCGGCTATTGGTGCACACATTGCAGTGGCTGGCACAGATGCGATTCCAGACTGCTAAAGAGGCTAGTGTGCAGTATGAATATTGGTACCGTATAACCAACCGCCACACGGCTGCTTCCGATGTAAACTTTCAGGGAATTCTCAAGGCTTTCAAGAATACAGGAGACACTGTAGTCTGCATAAAGCCGCGAGCAGGCTCATACACACTACACTAACATTGTGTCAATTGACTACTTTCTGGTTATATGTTTGGACTACCCTCGAGACACCGTGTTGCAACAGGTGACCCTTGTAATTCAGGCGGTCGACTACGTTCTGGCTCAGACCAGCATCGATCGACGTCGACTTGATGATAGCGACCCGGTGATTGGACAAGATAGCGAAACATCGAGTGGCTCAGATAGTGAAACATCATGTGGTACTGGCACTGGGGGAAGGAGGGTGGATGGGACACGTGAGTTTCGGTAGCTACATTTTGAGTTTTCTCGGAGCTTTTTTCGATCGGGTGCACGAATTGACTTTTTTCGTTGAGTGTCTGATTGTTGGATTTCTTTTTCGTCAGCGAATGCAAAGTAGAGTGCGAGTGCAACAGAAGTAGACTGAGCATGAGTCTCTAGCGAAATGTAAGATACACCGAGGTGACCCTCGTAAATGTATTTTTATGTAGACAAACTATCTTGCCACCGAACTGTCGCAGAACTACGTCACGTGTGCACTCTTTCACTTCGTGTGTTCGATTTGAGTCAAGTGCCGAGCAACAGCGGTGCCTGGCCACCTGACCGTTTGTTGCGATACCATTTCGAATCGACCGGCTATGCATCGGATCTGATGGCGAAACCGACCATTGCCTGGGCGCTCGCATTGCAACGTGCACTGGTTGGTTGGTCTTTATATACACAGTATGTGAAACATCAGATAGGTTGTCAGACAGAGCCGATTAGAGTAATACGCGACTGCCTAATAGATCTATCACTCAACAAACAATAATCCTCAGTTCAATCATGCTGATGTTTCACACAGGTGCTCCGACCGGTGTATTGTTATGATGAGAGCGAAACGTCAAGAGCGAGCGGCAGGAGGCGAAAGAAGACGGAAGTGTATTTTGGTGAGTACACGTCGTACACTTTTGATAACAGTCGATGTTGAAAAGTAACATTTTAGGTATTTACGATTGTTGCATCCGTCTACTGGGCACAATCGGTTCGCTGGCAGTTGGTGACACGAATGCGATGCTTGACCTGGTCACGCTCAACAACCAGTTTAAGGTGAGAGTTGCAGTTCTTTATTTTATCGGTGGGTCTGAGTGGACAACATTATTCAAACTCTTTGAGCCACAGCCAACAGGCTTTCATAAGTCTCGCGTGAAGCATCAGGTGTTCACATAAGAATGTAATGCAGACCGTCCAGTAAATCTTTTTTGTCGTGAAGCGTTCCAATCCTTTTCACATCAACATGGTGATCGGAAGTGAGTTGCCTTAGCGGCGCGTGTTTCTTGCATTGCTGATATTAAGAAATTTAGTTTCGGGGAATATGTTTTACGCTGGCGCGGAGTTAGTGGCTTCACTAATTTTTTAATATCCTTGATTCAAAAAAGTCACGTGACCAAGGCAGATCACATCCGATCCGATCACCGAGTTTGGTATGTGACTGACTCGGCACATGACCACCAATTTTGGTGCAAATAAACATGTTTAGGTGCAGATCACACCAAATAATAAATATAAACCGTGCACCATGACTGATACAGGTATGCAAACGCGCGTGCGCCTGCCAACCATTGCCGGGTGATGTTTCCCCCGATGACGTCATCAATCTGAGCAGTGCCCAACGAGCGCAACTCATGCTGCACATCTGTGTGCCGTCGTTGTGTCGAGGCGACGCGACCAAACAATTGACCAAAGATTGGCTCGATCGCGCATTCGATCCGAAACTGCATTTGTTTGTGGTTGGTTGATGTTTCCCATGTTAGAGACTGCCACCAAACCCAAGGCGAGCGTTGTGTGTTGGTAGCTTGTGCTGTGGTGGTGATAGCTTGCATTGTGCACAATCCGGCCGGGACTCAACTGTGGGGTTGGCAATGAGAATTGAGCTTTGTTACTAAGTTACGATACCGTAAACGCTCGTTATGTTGGTCGTGGGGCAGATTCATGATGTATTTCGTTGTGTAAAACAAATTAGGACGCTTTGAAATGGCTCTTAGGCAGACAGCTGAATCCTGGAGATCTACCCACAACACACAGATGTTCGTTGATGCGATTAACTGACTACACTGGTTTGAACCGCCCGTGTGTTGAGCTGGCTTCAGACGGGCCCTAAAACTAGATGTGCGATGTCCCAAAGCCTGAGCAAAATAGAAGTGTACCGTTGCTTTCACAGTGTTTTGTTAGTTTACTTGCGGGCCAAATCGCTTCACTGTTGCAGCTGAGTATCGTCTACGCGGTGCTCAACCAACTGCTACACGAATCCGACTTGTATGCGCTGTGTCTGTACGCGTGGGCGCATAACTGTGAAACATCACTGGGCCTCGATGTGCAGTTGTTGTTGGCCGAAATCGATGTGCAACCAACACCAGTGCACACAGCAAATCGGGCTAGGGTGGGTGGCCAGTTGGATTGGGGATTTGCAGATTTGGAAAAGAGTTATTGGAGGTACAGCTGTCGAAAACGGCTGACTGTTTGGTCGTCAACTCATGCAGTCGTGAATGAGCGCGTGACATTAGGGCTGAACTGACGACGAGAGTCGATGATGTGCGTTGACGACACGAATATAAGCCCCAAAAACAACTGAAAACATTTGACACATGTACGGCCCTTACCTACGCATTCAGCTTTTTCATTAAACGCCAAGTGCAGTCCATCTAACCATGCTAATGAAACATCACACAGCTGTCCAACGCGCGAACGCACACATTCGAATTGTGTCTGTCGACGGTGACGAGACTGAATCGTTGGTTGATCTGTTTGAATACGATTGATCAATTGAATGCCGTGCTCGAATGTCCGTTCACGCCGGTGCAAAGAATTGATCGACTGTTCAGTGGACAGGTTTTATAATATCGCTACAGTCTGTTGTTCGCTGTACTGCAATGTACCATTAAGCTGGCCTGTAGCCGCCATGAACGTGGAAACATGAATTCGCTTCACCATAATGAGGGAAGACAATTATTTCTGCTTTTAAAGTATCTGTTGTCAGTCAGGCCCCTGATAAAATGTTTTATTGAGAAACAAAACAAAACAATTTTGCCTTTCCAGATCGTGCACAACCTGATCGTCCGCACGTTGAACGCCAAACACGTGAGACACTACCGTAATCCATCGACTACCGTAACCCAATGTACCGTAGTCGACATGTTGGACGTGTTCCTGCAGGATGTGCCCACTGCCAGCGTTGAATTCAAACGTTTCGCGCGCAAATTCGATGAGCTCTCGGCATTTGGCGACAAACAGGTTGGTGTCAAATTGGGTGATCGGTTTGGCACTGTTTTGATAGCCTCATGTCGTGTAGACAGATTCCTGATGCCACTAGCCACTGATGATTTCCACCAGCCTGATGTCGCTTGTTAGCTGCATAGGAACAAATTGTGCGGTGGTTGAAATTTGTCATATCATTCAGGCCGGCGTGGTCATGGTCGTGCTTGTTTCTAAACGTAGTAGCCAGCCTAAAAGATTCTTCACAGGGAAGCAACTTTTACGCTGGTCTAATTCACAAAAACAACAAAATCGCCAAGGTGTGGCCCCACCCATTTTCACGCCGACCAATCCCGATCGGTTCATGGGAGTACATGCCGGCCTCAAATGTTATTCATTCGCAAAGTGACGTGATCGAAACCGAACCGATCACAGAAAGCGATTCAGCTGATCTGCGATTGGTTGGTTACCCTCCATCGTGTTCACATTTGCCCTTTTGGTTCAGGGTACGAAATACGAACGACAATCGAGGCCCAGGAAATTATCGAACACCGAAGAACGGATTCGGAAGGAAAGCGAGCGAACAGACGGTGATGTAAATAAGTTGAGCAATCGCTTCGCATTACTTGGCGATTTGTGATCACTTACGTTGGTGTAAAATAATCGAATTCAAGAATTTTGTTGAAGGTGCTCGCATCGTATTTGTCACGTTATACAAATGATCTCCATCGTTTTTTATGCACTCTGATAAAAATATACGTATGTGGTCGTTCACACGTGGACTGAACCATCAGCTAATTACATAGATCGCGTCAACTGATTGTTCAGGCCAGACGCCAGCGGTACACGAATTATTCTTGGGTGGAGCGCGGCAGGCTTATTTACAAAAAAAGAAAAGTGCGACTAGGTGTATACGTATTTGACAACCACAAAGTTTAAGTTGCACTTGTGACAAATATCAACGTTAAGAAGTCGCATAGCATGTAATATAGTTATTGTATTTTTAAAATGTATCGAATTTCTGGTTAGCCATAACACTTTCATTTATGCACATATTTATATATCGCATGGACACAGAATCCAACTGTTTGCAATGCAGTAACACACGAATATAGTACAAGAATACAAGAACATTTACATTATGTTTATGGACCGTGTTTAGTGGAATGATAGTGTGTGATGGATATCACAACGATAATTTGTGTGTGATACAAAAAATGGGAATAAATATATCGAACAACCGTATTCAGGCGATGTGCCAAGCAAACAATTACAGTGACTTTGTGAGTATATGCGAATGCTTGGAGTTCAGCTTTGGACTTCTGTGTAAAATCAAGCGAATTCTCTTCAGTTTGTTTTTAGGGTGTGTTAAAAATAGCTTCGCTGTAATCTTCCATCCTGAAAGGTATTCTTACAACACCCTGTAATTTATAATAGCGAAGACATCAGCGTTTCTCAAATAAATGACTATATGAATAAGGAAAAAATATCTGCAAAGTCGGATCACAGTGCGAAAGGAGACCGAAGAAGGAACACGGTAAACAAAAGAACAAGAAAAGAATAAATAAATTGAAGAAAGAGAAAAACGAAATAAAAACTGTCCACAATTGGATGCAACGCGTGTTTAATAAATGGGAACCACTTCTTTGTGACATTTAGTCAACTAGGTATTATCTGCGACAGCCTGTCAGAAAGTTACGTACGTATCATTCCAAACCAAGACAGTTTCACGAGGTTATACGATCGACAGAGCAGAACGTCGACAAACAGAATCCTGGAATTCCACGTCGTAGAAAGTCAGTTCGAAAATGAACTCCACAATTAAGTTACTGTATCGAATTAAACCTACCTATCAAACGGGAAGTAAGGCATATGCTCGCATAATATATGAAAAGAACACTGTAAAAATTCGCGATTTATGTCATTATGATATTTAGATAATTATAAGTAAAACAACAAACGAAGAATAAAACGGAAAATAAAATAACCATAGAATTTTGCAAAAAAATATACATATTATACCCTAAAACAAGAACAGAAGAACGAAATTTAGTTTGCGTGAATTTCAGTGTAGTCACCGTGGCTGTAGCAACAACTTGTATATGTAAGATCTGTGACTCACAGTGCGTTCGCATCGCATCGCAGCTATATTTCAGACACGTTTCTGAGCCCAAAAAGCTGACTTAATCCCATTGTCCCTAAAATCAACTTCGTGCCAAACAACCACATAGAATCGTTGCATGTTGGTTCAGGTGTACCTGAGTAAACACCCTGACATCAGACCAGATCAGCTGTGAAACATCATTCCTCCAAAGACATGCACGCCAGTCAGATACAGAGTATGCAATCAGCTAGTATACTGGCGATAAGAACCGTTGTTTGTTTTTCGTGACAAAAACGTTTTTCCTTCAAAATACTTATCCAGCACCTACGGTACTATGCAACCAGTAAAGCAATTATTACCCTCAATAATGCAGTCGTAGTCAACCCGCTTTATGGTGACCCTCTGTATTGTGGCAGAAATTATCTGAGATCACTATCTGAAATATCTGAGGTGGTCCTTGTAAAAAATGATCAAAAAATTGTCCTGACGTCAAAGGCAGACTGCCCAACATCGCCCCATAAAGCGGGTAGACCGTACATACGAGTGCATATACACAGAACCGCGGTTGGTACACAAGCAAGGACAATTATACAATATGGGATGGTGATAAGAACAATATAAACAAAAAGCACCCAGTATTGGCCGGACCGGCTGACGGACGGAACACCAACGGGTTGGACATCATAAGTGGTACCACTTTTTGTTCTTCATTTTGTCCAACAGCTGCGAGGTGTGCTCCGAATATGACTTGGCGTCGTCAGCCATCTGTGCCGTGCGTTGTTCGACCTCGCCAAGCTTCTCGCCTCGCTCCATGATTTGCTGCAAACAGTCGACTGCATTGAACTCAACAATAAAAGGTTGACAGCGTCTGCCAGATCAAAATGATCGAGTATTAAATATACACCCCAGTTTCATACCCGACTCAGATTATATAACAAGATCACAAGTGAAACATTGTTGAACCTGTCGTGTCTTGGCGACCACACTGGCAGTACTGTTGCTTGACGCAGTCGCTGCCTGCAGACCAGCCGAACCCGGTATGTGACGAGCGATGGCCTTGGACGGACGACCAGACGCTTCGCCGACTGCAAGCAATTCGGCAATATACTGGGTGACATTGGGCAATAACACAGTCGCACGGTGATCGGCTTGAACTTGCAAGACAAAGTCAGGCCCGATGAGCAAGTTTGCAATTATGTGACAACTGTGAAATTTGCCCGTTTTGTTGTGGTTGCATGGGGTGCGGACAAAACAGCGGTGGACAAAACGGAGTGTACTGAAGGCGGCTACGTTTGGCATCATACTTAGGCTTCGGCTTGTGGTTAGGCTTGGGCTCAGGCTTAGACCTATACTGCTGTCAGCAAATATCCATTTAAGTGGTTGCTGTCTTTAGAAGACCGTTATCTTTGGGCCCCCTATTTTGAGGCCCGCTGTTTTGTCCGTGACACGCTGTCAGAGAGACGCGAATGACTTACATAGTTCCTCTCTGTCCAGCTGGGCATTGCCGGCACCGAAAAGACTCTTGAACGTGCCCGTGATGGTGGGCTTGGGTGGTTCGGGCATGTCAACGCCTTGGAACAGTTCGCCCAACGATTGTGTGATCTGCGACGCTAACTCGGCATCGATGGTGAACTTCTGCAGCTCCGAGGGAGTGCACAGGTAGACGCCGTGACCGTGACGGGAGAAACGTAGCGTTGACACCACACTGCAATGTATGGTGATTGGGCTTGCTTGATTGACAGAAGACACGCATCATATTTGAAGGCAAGCACTACGAGTGGACCGCGGTAACGCAAACATGACACTTGTTTTGACCGCATTTTGCGATTGAATTGCACTCACCAACGCACCAAACGAACAACTTTACGTTGGTCGACATTACCGACCCAAATCTACCACAAAACAACCCAAACAAAGTGTCATTGCCTTGCCGTGGTCCAACCGTGTCGTACAATGACAGTGCTTGCTTCAAATTCGACGCGACTGATCCGGTCCGATCCCTCCGGGTTCACCAAGCTTGTTGAACTTCAAAAAAATAAACATCACACAAAATTTGTACATTTTTTGTTTTGTTTGGTGAACCGCGACTGGGCTGGATAGAAACATTAGCCATTATACCAAGGTTGATTTGTCTACGTAAAATCAACAAACACACACGAGGGGTCATGAAGCGTCTGGTACACACGAGTCACGGCACTCGAACACCATGTTGATTTTGCAACCCTCGTCACCAGCAGGTTTTTTTTTTCAAAATAAGCCACAGGCTCAATACTAGCTCATTTGGCAAAATCTACTGGCTCATTTTGAAATTTACTGGCTCAGATCCACAAAATATTCCGTGAGTCATTTGTCGAACCTTTGTTCGTCGAGTCCGCAAGGCAGTGGAGAAGCTAGTTACTGGCCCATTTTTGATAAACTGAAGTTATAATTGCCATTATAGGACATCATGCCGCCTAGTACATGCTGCTGACACAACAAGACTGCATGTTCCCTAATAACACAGTCCGATTATTAGTGGTAACAAACGCGCGAAGCGCGACACTTTTTCGATTTTGTGCCGTTTGTCACCTTCAGAAAGTGCTTGCGGGGACTGCTTACTTACTGGCTCATTCTACTCGCTCATTTCAAATTCTGACTGGCTCAATGAGCCAGTAAATGGCAAAAAACCTGCTCAGCAGAAAAAGGGACGGGTTTACGAAACAATTCATTTCACGGGGTGCTCATGTGGAATTTTACGGTCAAAAACAATAACGGACACATACGTATTACTCTAACGTACACTCTGCAAAACCAATTGTTTTTTAATACAGCTAACGATTCACCAGCAAATAAAATCGTAACCGACAAAATAATAAAAACACCGAGGCAAAGTCACACCACAGGAACTAAATGAACACTGCGGTTACACACACTGCAATAGGACACCGGATTTCACAAACTTTTCATTGTAAATGTAAATGATCTTGTTCTGTATCCTGCGTGTCCTAAAATAAAATTTCGGTCGGGATCGAGAAAAACAACTAAGCCCCCGAAACAAGCAGGTGTCAATTTCCAACCGAAACGACCGTAGTTACCTGGCATCGTTTTTGCTGAGCAGCGGTGCATTCAACAGGGGTCTGATTGACGGTAATGCATACACGGTCATGTTTCCGTTAACGGCCACGCACATCAGGGTGGGGCAACCTGTCACGGTAACTAGGTATGTAGGGGCGGTATCTAGAGAGGCCACATAATATACCGCTGTGCTACGAGTGCGTGCGGTCACGTTTCACATCCAGAAGCTGATGGTATGGTGTTGCTGATATGTGCGTGTGGTACACATTCCCTCCCTATCCACTGCACACCGAATCGAGTGAAACATTACGCACCTCGAATAGCGTCAATGCCAGCGGTGACCAAGGGCGTCTCGAAATTCTGTGTCCAATATGTTTGATGTGTGGGCAGACCGATCACTCGAACCTGAGCCAATTGGTCAACCGATTATTTGCATGCTTCGTGTAGTAGCAATGAAACATCAGCCAACCGTGTTTTCGCCGCAAAGCACCAACAACTGCTGATCGCCCGATGGTGCACTGGTCGGTTCTTCGTCTTCTGTGGACAGTGCGGCTGCCTGTTGCGTACGTCGTCTGGTGATCACTGAAGATTGATCGGTAAATAAATAATTGGTCCACCGGAACCAAAATCGACGATTTGATCTGACTGGGTCACCAGAAATTTTAATTTTTTTTAGACATTTCGAGATTTATGTTGACCAGTAAAGAAGTTCCTGCCATTCCAGGTAGCTGATAAACAAGCCTGATGGTGCCGAAAGTAGCATTAGTAAATTGAGAAAAATATAGTTTACGTTTAAACTGACGTGACCAAATACCAACGCAGTCTTCTGTCAACCTACAGGCACGTACCGTAATTTCTAAACTTCGTCGTCGGATCGGATTTGGTTTCGCGCCAGGAATCATGGGCCGGTTGCAGCAGGTTGCCTGATCTGTCAAGGAAACCCATGCACAGGATTTTGCCTCGTACTCGAAACACACCGCCTGCAATGCGTTGTATTGGGAAACAAAAGAGGCAGTTGTACATCACATTTGTTATCATGCCCATCGACAGAAGCTGGTGGAACTGTTTACTGTTCAGCGTCGACAATGACTGGTGTTAACGCTGTGTGGTAAGAACCATAATCGCTACCAGCAGCCTTGGTGTGTGAACATATAAATTGCAAAGCAGTACTGTCTCACCCACCAGGTGCAGGTGCGGCGACCACCGTCTGCTCGGTGCGTGACGTTGTGGGGATGGCTAGATGGACTGCGATGCCCGAACCCTGTGACGTGCCAACGAACAGACACGGCGATTCGGTGAACTCTGCACATGATGTTTCATTGTACGAATGTTGGGAATAATGCCCATGTACACTACGTACGTACAGTGCATTCTATTTATTATTATAGTGACTTTCCAATAGGGAAACCGCCCATCTACATTTTGTGATCGACAGTTAGGCTGCTATGTTAGCGTCGATGCTCTGAATATTCACCACAATCTGATCTGAACACAGTGACCGAAAATGCCAGATCACTGGTCACGTCCCGTCCCCACAACACCGGTGGGCTGTACCTGTAGATCTGAGTTGTTGATCTCGAAAACTATATGAAATCGGTGATCATATAAACTACACGAGACTGTAATAAATTACACGATAATGCGTAAGTCAATCGTAAAACTACGGTCTACTAACCAGCAATCAAATACAAAATTTCAAAATGAAACTTTATCGTCTACCAAGAATCAAAACCCACGCGGACACTAGCATAATACATAGAGAGACAGAGACGTGTCGTTACCTTCAGGTTTCTTCGGCTTTTCTACAAAAACATGCATTATTCAAATTCAGCATCAAATCTCGAGGAAATGGAAATTGTGGAAATGGACCATTGCAGTATAAAAGTTGGTGATCGGACTGACTTGGACCTGCCTTGGTCACACGACATTTTTCGCTTATGAGATTTGGTGCCACTAAACTTGACCAGCGTAGTTGTTCAGCTTTGACCTATGTGTGTGGCATTCGTCAAATTGTTGTGACATAAGTAAATTTACAAATATATCTTAAAAACACAAAAAGGTTTGTATGACCAAGGTTAATCCTATCCGATGGCCAAGTTGGATGCCGCCGTCTGATAATATAAAATCTCTGACGAGCACCGGCGAACTCACCGTTTTTTCTGGCAAAAGATTCGATGAAATTGAGCTGACTGATTGGTTCGCATGCGACGATGCCGTCTTGACTCGACACACTCGACGCTCGCGAGTGACTGCCACGTGAGTCCTTGTCTGAAGACGGGTAGAGGGAGCGATTTAGGCACTGGCCCCGAAACATACAAATGCAACCCGGTCCAGACTACGACCACGTTGATGATAATGAGCACTAAACACACACTCGTTTGCGGCTGTGATGCAACAATGGACTGGCAGTAGTGCGAGGATGTCGAGGCAACACATGGATTGCCACCTGAACTTCCGGTGGCCGGGCAATTGAGCAAAGCACATTTGAGCAAGACCACTTTGAGCAAGTAAAAAGGGGCAGAGGTAAAAAAGCGGAATTCTTATTTTGTCCCAATGGCTTGGGCTTGGGCTGATTTAGGTTTCAGGCTTAGACTTAGGCTTAGACCTACATATAGGCTTAGTTTTGTGTTTGGGCTTAGGCTTAGGCCTATTTGTTTTTAGGTTCTGCTCTTTTGGCTTATGCTCTTTTTCACTTGCTCAAAGTGGTCCTGCTCAAACGTGCTTTGCTCAATTGCCCGTCCGCCGAACTTCCGCACATTACTTGGGGACCTACATATATACATATATTGCACCACAACAGAAACGAGTGCGCCACTACGAAGCGCTAAGGTGCTGAACTATGCAATACACACGGTCGGGTTATTATGGGTGAGGCATAATCAACACAAGAGGGCATTTGCAAAGCCGATACCGTTAACTTTCTTGACTACTTAAATAAGCCTGGCCCGAAAACGTGGGGTTACATCGATTGTATACAGCTACTGTATAGCAGAGACTCTAAGCCCCCAAAGCCACCGCACGCAGCAAGCACTACCATGGGATCTGATGTGATTGATATTTGTAAAAGGTATGTGCGCGCATGCAATGACAAAAAATGTTTTCGGATGTAAATTCAAAATGGAATTTGAATATACTAGTCGGTTTGATTTAAGCAGGCAAAATGATTATTTTAGTTGGAGGGTGTGCCCGCTACTGTAAGTGCAAACTTGTCAGGTACCGCAGTCACTAAAGCACTGGCACTACCGTACCCAACAGCGTATACATTTACGAGCTACTAAACAACATGCAACAACATTAAACAACAGGAAGGTCAGGCTGTAAGACCCCCGAACAGCCATGCGGTAACAACAACAACAACACGTTTGCCGAAGATCAGGCTAGGTGAGGCCAGAGGCTTGTCTGGGTCCGAAACGGCAGCCGGCACACCGCGGCACGACGACGAAGACTAAAAATAAAGTGGTAAGTCAAACGAATGCAGTTTGGCTTCGTGTGTACTGTCTTCCCCTTACCTAAGCTTGCGTGTCATTAATCAACTCACCACGGAGCATATAATAAACAAGAGTCATGCCTCTGAGAAGAGACTCTCCACCCTAACTCGCACTAGAAAGTGAATTGTCTGAGTACACGTAGTTGTGGACTGACAACGATTCACGTACCCCGGAAATGACAAAAACTGCTCCACCAAAGGTCACCAACTGCACTGAACAAACAAACGGGGAAAAATGAAACTAAATTTAGTAGGGTAGTCTATCATTCATTCGAAAGTTGTATCAAGATATCAACTAAAAAACATTGAATGTAACCATAAACGGCCCGAAGAGATCAACAGATACGTACTTGCATAACCGTCACCAAAAAGGCCCAGGTTGTGACACAATGACAGACATTTTAGCGGTCTTGATTTTGGTAAACGTTGTTATGATGACTACGCGCTGTGAAACATCAATGAATGACGAACAACACAATAGCTCATTGATGTTTCACAGAGCATTCAGCCATAGCCTTCGCCAGAGCGCACATTTATGCGCGTCACCGTAGAAGCCCCGCCCCCCGTCAACGCACCAAGTGTGCCCTGTCTTGTTGCCATGTGTGCCCGCGGCGATGCATCGGCCTTGGCGTCGTACTGACCGAGACTGGCCACCTTCTTGAGTGCCGTTGCCGCCCGCGCCGACCGTCGCATCGCGGGACTCGGTGTCCGCGATGGGGGCGCGGGCGACCGCAGCACATTACTACTGCTGTTGTTGTTGTTACCGACAGTGGCTGGTGGTGTGGTTGACACCGACAATCGCAACTGTGACTTGCCCTGTGGGCGCGGACTGGCGGGCGGATGCAGTTGCGGGGTGGAGGGGGCGACAAGCGACGGGCCAGACGATGATGTCTGCGTGTGCGGGTGTTGTTGTTGCTGGTGTCCGCCGGTCGAATTCAGGACTGGCGCTGACGCACACGGATGATCGGACATGGCGATGGCCGCCGTCGTGCTCAATGTCTGCAATGAGACAACAGGACCTACATACAGATGGGTTGTACACGCAGGTGCAGCTGCAATGTGACTGTGCGCTTGCTTGATGGTGAGAGTGTGTGAGGCTGCCGGCTCAAGCTCAGGTTATATGGCTGGCTGGCTGATGTTTCACAGCACAAACGCATGAAATCGTGCACGCCGTTGGGACTGTGCTGAATTCGTGATGTATTCAAACCGTGAAACATCGGATCTCAATTGCGAACGCGATTCATACGTCAGACTGATACCCACCGTCAACACAGCACACGGCAAAGGTTAGCCCAATCAAAAGTCATGTATAATTTATGCTAGCCAAATGAGAGTTCAGCCCCAAGAAATAGTAGGATTGTCCATAAGGTACCCGCAAGCTCTATGGGCCCCAAAATAAGTCAAAACAATGAGATACAAGTTATTTGCTCCGCTTGTAAACAGCACACACGAGCAGGGAACACCGCATTTCATCAGCAAAAGTATTGCGCGAAGAAGCTCAGCTAAGATCAACACAATATTGCTCAAAACAAACCCAAGCCAAAGCCAGTGCACACCATGTCCATGGGTGACTGATGTTGCAATGACAATTGGACGAGGTATACACAGGCTTGTGGAACATCGACAATCACAACATTGCGGCACACGTACATACACTCATGGCTAACAGACTGTGGGTGTGGGAATCGTGATCATGAGCACACATTTGTGTGGTGTAATGCAGACATAAAAAAGTAAGGATGTGAAATACAGATAGCATCGGGGTGTACACAAACAGCACATGGATTGGTGTGGACGCGAACAACACGAGAAAGTTGGCGAATGTGGGTGACGATGAGAGTGAGCAAGCTGCCGCTGCGCACTGTCTTCTGCTGCTATAAATCGGTGGGTGGCCTGATGTTTCACGCGCGTAGCACATTTACAGTAAATACCTTGTGATCGCGAGCGCGGCGGTCGACGCCAGGTGGATCTGGCACTGATCCGACGCACCAACTGTTTCATGTTCATTCGTGGACTCGAATGCGGCACGCGTGTGGACTGCGATCGACCAACCACTGACGATGACTGAGTGGGGCAAGTGGACTGAAGATGATGGTCAATGATCGGTGCCGACAGTGGTCCTGCGCCTGCACCAGCACGATGCGGGGACGTTGCGGCACGTTGAGGCAACGGACTGTTCGACTGCGGCGCTCGCAGTGCCGTCGGCAGCAGTGCCCGTGTGCCGACAGATGGTGCGGCGGTGCGTGCACGTTTCAGCTGCACCGGCTTGTTGTTCATCTTGTTATTGTGTCTGTCCATGCCAGTGGCTGCCACCGATGTGTGACATCGTCTTGTACGTGCCAGCTCGGGCGCCGGTGATCGTGAACGAGCGCTGGACGACGGTGACTGTGTGCCCGACGTCATCGATCCACCACCTATTCGACACCGCTGGAACATCTGATCCAACGCATCTCCTTCTGGCAGCTCAAATCGATCCGTGTCATCACCACTGCCATAATCCGGCGTCTCACTTCGCCCCGAGTCGGGTGTGGGCGTTTGCAACACCTCCTGCAGACGGCGTTGGTCGGCGAAGAACTTGTCGAACGGCGACATGGGTGTCAATGGTGATCGCGGGTCATTGACGGACTCGCCCGACGGCTCCTCGCTCGATATCAGCTACAATGAACGCAACCCAACATTTGCACACAACTGGTCCCAAAAAAACGAGAAAGATTTTGGTTTACGGATTGCACAAAAGCACTTTACAACAGAGGCTATAGTAATCCTGTGCAGCCAAACTCCAGTCTCCCGCAGCCACAATAAGATTACAAAAGCGGAGAGTGGAATAGGGCGCGATCTACAAGAATCGCTACGGACAAAAAATGAGGCGCCGCGCACGGACATAGAACTGAAAAGAAAGGAACGGTTTGATTGTTAGATCATAAAACTAAACTAAGCATTCCACCCGATTATATACTGCATTCAATAAGACCAAACAGATCTCGATAAAATGAAATGAGCACCCGTACTACTGCATTTTCCAAAATGATATCACTTTACACTTAGCAGCACCGCAAGACTACACATGAGCAAAAGCAATCAACCAATGGATATCTGCAACTCAAATTATGTGATGGTTTATAAACGAAGGACCACACTGCACTGCACTGTCTTTCTGACTAGAAACACAATAAATACCAAAATTAACTCATTAAGAACTGGCAAAAGAAACACAATCACCAACCAATCACCAGCACGAACATCAACTCAAGAACACTGGACGCTCGTTGTTTGCAAACTATAGATGTACTTTTCTGTGCACATACCGATCCCATAACGGCACACACTAACTAAACTCTACTAAAAATATGGCGTCACCGCACACAACAGCCACTTGAGAATGGGACCCGGAGAATCACACATCTATCACACACGCACACGCTTGAGTGAGCGGTATTGAACAGGATGAGTTGAGTCCGATGGCGGTCCAGTTCGCTGACTCCACTCGGATTGAACGACGAATTGGCCATTTCCAACGTTATGGTATCGCTAACAAATGTCACCAAATTGTATTCTGATTTTGAAAATGCATTTGACAATGTCCCCAATTTGAACTTTGACTTCGCAAATGCATGTCATAATGACCCAATTTGTATATCGACTTTGCCAGTGCTTTTGCGAATCGCATTTGTTGCGCGACGTGTGTTGGAAGCCACGCTTTCGAGCATAAGCTACTTCTTGAGACTGCTCAATCTGATGGATCCGAAAGCCGGTTCATCTCAGCGAGTTCAATACCACCCACGAACCAAAACAGGAGCGGCACAGCGTGTCACACACACTCTAGTGAACGGATAACGCAAACAGGGAGGTCCATATAATTATGGACTACGGTAGCCGAGCGTGAGAGAGTAGAGAGGGCACTTACGGTCTGCACCGACTGCGAAAGCGCGGTTGCTGTCAGTCGCTGTTGTTGCTAGAATTAAGGAGTTACCGTGTGACAGGCAGCAAGCCATTTCAACTGATTATGTGACCACACAAACCTACGGTAGCGCGTATGTTCGCACATACTTACATACAGGAATCCAAATCAATGCTTGTACTGTTTCTACGGAGCTGCAAACGCGGCCGTTTGTTTGGAAATAAACTGAGCAGCGGCAAACTCAAAACATGTGTCACATTCAAACAAAACTAGTAGCTGAGCAGTTAACAATGTCCGCTTTTACACCGAGCGAGACAGATACATGTATCACTCCTATAAACTTATACAATAAACGACTTCCAAAGTGCATACAATGTGGTCTAAACACCTACTCCTACTGTATGTTCATTCGGAATTCGCGTAGAATATCTTTGCTGAGACGTATGGTATCAAGCTTGGTCATTTTGTACAGCCCTTCCGACATCATACAAAAGGCGTCCATGGGGACCATAGAAATTTTAGATTCGGGTTCAGCACGTCCATTCAGTCATGAGAAAGAAACGGAAATATCACGGATCACCGGCGCATCATACCGACGCACAAAGACACGTCTAACTGTAAAATTGGTGACGCATATGGTCGGACACTATCGTTGACATGTTGCATCTGATGACGAGGGGCCGCAACATCGCATGTTTGACAGGCTTGATTGATTAATGATTTGCGTCAACAATACTGCGAACGATAACATGCGTCAGCTATTTCCCAATTAACCCACACACACACACACACTCGCACACAACAACATTGACCCATACCGTCTCGAGCATGTCAGTGCCGGTCGTGACGTCATCATCAGATGGTCCTGCCTTCGTCGGTCGATTGAATGGATCGGATGTGCCATAAAGCTCTGACGTGCACATGCACAACACCACAACGTGTTGCACTATGTCGATCACCACAACGCCGTCGTCCGTGCCGAATGCCAGACTGCATAAATGGTCGGAATGAAACATTAACTGGCTGCGGGTGGAAGTGACTTTCCCGGCCTAAGTTCATTCTAATTTATTCGGGAACTGTTACTAGTGCTTTTCGCAAATTATTGTGTGTGTGTGTGAACTTCACACACCGTGAACCCACCACATTTTTTTCGGTCACCATAAACGAATAGTCACTGGTGGTGGAGCGACAGAGAGAACGCCAAGCGCTCTCCTATACACAGTAGGGTGGTCCAAAAGAACTGGAGCGTAAATTGTGCGCTGTGTATTGTGGTGCTGAAGTTGAAGTATTATTTTGGATAAAAACGACAGTGTGTTCGTTATCACGCTCTATTCATTCTGTGTACCAATTGCTTTTCTGCGGAAATGAATTTTCAATTGTTAACTTGTTTTCATAATTGTTCAATGCAAGAACAAAAGCCATTAGGTATGGATCGGTGTTGTGCCTGATGCATATACTGGCAGGCGGAAAAAAAACCGGTTTTTTTCCGGAAAAAAAACCGAAAAAAAACCGTTTTTTTCCGAGACCCGAATACTTTTCCATTTATTTTTCCGTGGGTACCTTTTCGGTCTTTGATCGGAAAAATATCGGTACTTTATTCCAGTTTTTCCAAAAAATTGTAATGCAAAACCGATGAGTTTTTCGATTTTAGTGAAAAATTGGCTCGAGCACAAAAATTAACCGGCCTAAAATGGTCCAAAAAGCGTGTAAAGCAAGTGTTTTCGACTGACTTCAACACTCTTCAAGAGCACTCTCGTCACGTCGAACAAATTTTGCACTGAAATTGTTATATTTTTCGAAATTACGTTCTTAAGTACTGGAAAAGTATTTGGAAAAAAAACGGTTTTTTTTCGGAAAAAAAACCGTTTTTTTTCCACCAAAAATAAAAAACGGTTCTTTATGACAGTATACTGATGCATCCTGCATCGTTCTGTGTTTTAAGCGGTGTCGCTGAAGGTTGTTGATGATTCACGATCCGGATCTTATGTGGACCACAATCACCGTCATTGTGCACTTACAGTCCATAGGCGGTGTTCAACGTCAGGGCCTTGATGTTTTGCGGAGTTTGAGGCGACGTCCATGCCGACAGACACACCAAATCCGGTTGGTAGCCGGCGGGACGACGGAATGCGCCACCACGCACTTTGCACGGAATGAAACTGTAAATCGACGACAAAAACATTATACGACGTGCCCAACACAAGACTAGACGCATCACCAAGCTTGACAGTGTTACAAAACCGACTTATAGTATTTCATTCTAACAATAAATTCGAAGAGATAGTGTGCTACATACCCGTTAGAGAAATACTCCTCACTGGTGGCCACCGATGACACACTGTCACTCGATTGGTGTCGTGTGCGTGCACTGGTGCCTGCAGCTGGTGTATGTGATGTTTCATCGGCTGCTGTATTGTTAGTGGATGGTTGTGGTGGAGGAACATTGATAAGCACATCGTCTGTTCCAGATGTTGTTGTTGCACCCATCATCGGCACGTGGATTACCTTGAAACATCAGGCAACATAGTGTACCCATATACGCGAGTGTCGCGGGACTACTTCCTAAATGTAACAGCGATGATGGGCATGGTAACCGTCGATAACTCAATGCAACAAGTTTCGGATGGCTCTAAGTTTTAGGTGTCAAAAGGGACTAAGGCCAAAAATCTTAACAAAAAGTCAAAACTTTAGGTTACATTGGCACCAGATTCTAACTTTTGTGTCATTTGGCACCTAAGAGCACACACATATGTTGGAACCCACCGGTATATCATTGCAGGTCTCCTGTCTGACGAAGTCGAAAAGGGTGACATTGCCAGCATTTGATGCGGCGACGAATTGCCTCGAATGACAACACAACGCCATCTGATTGATGGCCATCAGATTGCCATCCTTACCCATCAACGACATCGCATCGCCGGAGGGTCGCTCGAAGTGACGCGACCCCTTCAGCTTGTAGAGCATGTGCAGATTCTCCGACGACGCGTCCCAAAATTTGATCAGCCCGTCTAGATGCCTGAAACAGTATAGTGGTCACAGGATGGCATTATTACCACTCGTGCTGCAGATATGAGTGAAAATATTTGGCAGATATGAGTGAAAATATTTGTGCCCCCTGTCTGTTTCGAACAGGAAACTTATGTTTAGACATAGATCCGGATGCATTCTGACATATATAGTCTCGTGAGAGGGTCCGAAACTATATATGCAGCTTTTAGACTGCTCTAAAATTATAAATCTTGCTCACATTGACTACACACTCCTTTTATGAGCCAACCTACCCGGTGAGTATGAGCGCAGCGTGACCTGAAGCGCTGCTGCCCCATGAACCACCAGTGAGAGGCCAGGGCTGAAACAAATCAAGATTATTATGTTCACGTTTGTTTGAGCCTCCTGGCTACAAACATTGATTTTACAATAAAGTGAGACTACCAACAATAACACCAATACCGAATGCCAATTCCCCAAGAACGTGTTGCATTCAAATTACCCAATCTGGACACCATATATGATACGGTACTACTCCCTCGCAAATGCACCAGACCACTAAATATAGGACCGCATAGACATATAAAAAGAATGTGTTACTGAGACGGGCAGGTGAACAAGCAATAAAAGAAGCCTTCCGATTGTTGTCAGATGACGGAATATTAGTCAGATTATGTTCGAGATTTCAAGAAAAACCATCCCAGGATAGCCCGATATTGCGAAAGTGTTAGGTCACGACAAATGCCAGAAAATTTTAGCTAACAAGTTACTTTTACCGAGACATGAATGCCACAAATAAATTTTCATTCCAAAGTACTTACGGCGGTGGTCATGGGCTGCAACTTTCATACAACGAATTTCAATATGAAAACGAAACAATGATCAAGCATTCAAAGCACGCACGAGCACAACATTCTTGACGAAGAATGAATAAATATGAAACATCAGCCAGTCGGACACACACCTTGTCACTGTATGTCTGCCGTTTCTGTTTGGCGCCAACGGCATAAAACGCAGCTATCAGATCGGTGGGCACATCAACGTAGAATTGAACACTGGTCACAGGAGACTCGTGCACGTCCATCGGGTATGGATTCTCGAAGCACGGGTAACTGAATGAACATCACAGATTTAAATCGATCGCAAGGTGCTCGACCCATGAAAACGAAGCCCGAGTCATCCAATAATTAACAAAACTAAGCCTGATGGTGGCCTTACCCAGCCGTTGTCAGATCAACGATCAAGAAGTCCTTTTTGAGCAGCACAGCGACGGCGTACGGATCCTGCGGTTCGTTGGCGTACGGCGATGTGCACAGCGTGCAGAATGACACGATTGGGTGCTCCATCTCGAGCATCGTCAGTGACTTGCCACCCTGCAGCAGCTGTGTTGATCATGTTAACTCTGGCGCAGTACTGTCACAGTGAGTGCAGTGAGTATTCCCTAACGATCGAAAGTCATCATCTCACTCAGCCTAGTTTGTAGTCGATCCATACCGACCGTACCGAACCCCGAATACTACCGTATCCGACCTTCAACACAGTGACAGCAGGCAGCACGCCAGTTTCGTCCTGTGGCAGACCGCCATCGAATATCACCCATTCATCATCACTGCGTTTGCCGTGTCGCCATTCGACCCGACCCATCGGTCGACATTTGCCGCCGTGTGGCGAGTGGGGGGCGAACACCTGCACGTCGTTTAATTGCAAACGTACACGACTGCAACGTTATGCTGTTGCTGGTCCGGCGGGGGAAACTAGTGTGCCGCCCTCATTTTTGGACAGGAAAAGCAGCATACCTCCCTGGCGTAGGGCGAAGACCCAACTTTGGAATAAATCATCTGTTGAGGTGGAAAATTGCACGTGTTTTTGCCTTTTTTATGAAGAATTTCCTACAAAAAAGGTATGTTGGCGATTTGTGTAAATGTTACCTAAAATCCCCTATTTTGCGATAAAAATCCCCATTTTGGGCCTAAGAATATATGTATTAGGCAAGAATTGGGGAAATTAGAGTACCCGGAGCAGGAGAAACTAGTGTACTAGTGTACGATGGTCGGGAAAAATTAGTGCACACTAGATGGAGCATTGCAACAACACTGCGCCACGCTGTGCACAACCACATTGTGACACAACTACGTTTTCTTGGGACACGTGTCCCCCGGTGCAACACCACTAACGATGACCTGACGCACCATTTCCACGAATGACACTTGAGCTGGACCACACTACCCTCCAATCTAACATCGTGACCACGACTGGATACCTGTGTGGGTTCCTTTGGTTGTTTCAGGTTCCAACTACTCAACGTGCCATCTTTGTGCGCGCACATGAACTGTCGACCCTCGTGATGCCAACTGATGCTGCGCACTGGCTGCAAATACACAAATAAAGACTTAGTGGTGGTGAATAGCCTGAATGTTCAAGGCCAGCAACACACGATCACACTCACATTTGGTGCGACGAATCGAGCCTCGGCCGTTCGTGATTTGAGGTCCCAAAGTGAAATGACGCCACAGTCGAAACCGATGAGAAGCTGAAATGGACGATATCGATACCAACACTGTAGATCAGACAAGAATATTTGCGTGTGTTGCATTCTCGAGTTCATTTCACTGATTATGTATTATATCAGGCAAGACGCCCAATTATCCCCCTGATTCTGAATCCTGCCCGCTAGGCCACGATGGTCTGCATGCCTGACCTGACACGCCCGATGCTCCATTAGACGAGGTAGTGATGAATAGCCCAAACCCATAGATACGTAGCTCATGTTTCTATTTTTCAATAATATGCCATTAGCGCCGCCTGCCTGCTGGCTGAGTGTAACTTTCAAGTGAGCTCCGTTGCGTCTCTCATTTAGCGAGCAGGCACTGTGTGGCAGCCTGTTACTCTTCGTTTGTTCATGTATGAAAACCGTCAGTAAACCCTTTGCCAGAGCCTGTACGCCCAGCTTCGTATATTGATCCTATTTATGTCATATAACGTGTGCATCCATCTTTGTATAGGCCGGGCAAAGCCACACGCGAGAAAGCAGGGTAACTAATGCCTGACCGCAGGTACGTACTGTATGTGCGCATGGCATACTAAGCTGGCTAACCGTGTCCCGTGATGTTTTCAGATGTATGCGTGGAACATTGGCGGAAAAAACCTTAGCGAAATCTGCTCATAAACAAGGTGCTTAGGTCCACATGACGAAACATGTGCGGTGATCCCGTATGTATGTTCTCGGGTGCCAAACTGGTGATTCGCAAATTCGCAACCAGCCACAGGCCTTTTATTCACGTTTCATGGGTGCACATGTGGGTTCAGCAGTCCATGTGGGACGCCATTAATAGTCGCAGTGCACGCAGACAGACGAGTGGAACACAGTCACAAGACCCGCAACTGCACGGTGCAATTACATGAGCCAGCGAGCTTCATTCGGTCATAAATGCGAGCATCACAATCAAAACAGGCTCCCGGCTGCGCTTAAATTGCTCATCACATTTCGTTGGCTGCTGGTTTATGCTGTTCCTCGCTCACTGCTGCCATAGCTGTGGTGCACGTAATGAAGGTCACGAGGCCCGGGGCAAAAAATGCACGAAAAAGAGAAAATGAACAAACGCAACGCAATAATAATTAATAACCTTTGAATCGTCTTCGGGACATTCGCTCAAATGCCGAACCGGACCGGGATGGTTGCGTTGTGAACTGTGAGAATCAATGAAATGCTTGCTATTTTAAACATGACGTGGGTTGCAGGGACTAAACAGATTGTTTTTTTACCAGGGGCCGTGTGTGTAGGCCTATGCCTATGTCCGCACCAGTCCCCAAGCCTAAATTCAGAGATAGCGACGTAGTACAAAAACAAAACCAGCAGTTTCGTCACCCTCTGCTTTGTCGGTATCCTATCACTCACAGATCAATGGCTTTGTTCCAGTTGATGACATAGCCAGACAGTTCAAATGTCTGTATGCCCAACGAGTACACGTTGCCTCGCTCGGTGCCCACATGCAGCCACTTGCTTTGGAAGGGTAAATGGATGCAGGACACACTGCAAGTGATATGTGATGTTACCGATGTTTCAATCATGTTTGGACTGTTAATCCAATTGTTTCGGCCGATGTGACCACGTGGTGCAATGTAATCGCACTGACGATGTTCTGGTGACAATTTGTGAGAACAGCACGACACGGGCAATTCAAAAAACGACGGTGCAGTGCACACGGTGTGAAAACCAAGAACCTGAAACGTTTCCTTAGGTAAAGTCAACAATTGAAATACGTACGATTCGCGCTGCAACTGTAGACTGTGGACGATTTCCGGCCTTTTCTGCCGAAAATTCCACAAATGTATCGTATCGTCCTTACATGCTGATATGAGTGCACCCTGAAAAGTATACAGCACATAAAAATCGGTAAGTTGCTTGTGATGCACAGCTTAATTATGAAGTAAAAAACCACGACACAAGACACAGCCAAAGAAATAGACCTCATTCACAAGAAACTGTAATTGTAAGACGGCACATTCGCTCTCGTGCTTGAGTAGATAGTCTACACCCGGCTTGCCGAATCTAAACAGAGAGACATTGTTGTTTGCTCACGATAGTTTCAGAAATACAACAAATAGCAAAAATTGAGAAGAATGACTAACATTCTAATAGACCCGTTGCCAGTGCCGATCGCCAGTAGTTTCTGCACCGGATCAAACGCCATGCACTTGGGATCGTGTGGAAATCCATGTCGAACTATCTGAAATCGAAACCGCTGGTGAAACTAATGAACGTTTCACGTCTACATTGCCTTTGTTGCAAGGCCGGCTTAATCATGGGTTTCTAGTGACAAGGTTAAGCTGCTACTTGCTGATATTTCACTGAGGCACGAACAAAACAGGGGCTTTATTTTTATACAAAGCTCAGGCCCGGATTTTGACCTGCACTGCCCCCAGGAAACACCTATCTGGGTGACCCTAGCGGCATTAGTGGGGAATCAACCTCTCCCTAACGACACCATTGGGTGACCCTGTTTTTGTAAATCCATTTTTGCTTCATTGAAAACGCTGTCTTGACCCCCGCTGCTTTGACGTTCTGTCGGGAGCAGCAGCCCGAGTATCCCAGAAGCCAGCATCAGAGCTTTGAAATACAGCCATTGGTCGAACAGCTTTCAACACTAGTTCACTGACCCTGGCCAGCCGAAAATCGGACGACGTAAGTGACTCCTTGATATCGAGGTCCATCTTTCCAGAGACGTTGTTCGACCGAAATCCATCCAACGCGGACGCCAACTTTTTCTTCGCCTTGTCCATGGTCAATGTTTGTGGCTGGAACCTTGCTGTGGCAGAAGCAGCACGGCTACGTCAAGCGCATTACCACCCAGTGCCTGAATCGGCTGTTCTTCATGTTCGGATGGTGCAATTACGCTAGACGCTAAATGAGTCAAGCCACTGTTACCGTCACGGTACTTCTGCTCGCACCGGCTGTATTTCGTTATTTCACAAATAGTGTTGCATGATTCTCGTCTTGCATTACAATTATTGAATTATTACTATGATTTTGCTGAATTAGCTCCTGTGTACCGCAGCTGAAAACAAAGAATCAGGTGTGATTTTTTTGCAATATCGAATAAACTAGGCGACGTGAAATATGTGGTGACCAATTGGCTGACTGCAAAAGCCATATTCATCACCACGCCAAGTTTTTTCATTTTCGTCCATATCGGATCCTAAATTATTGGTTAGCAACACATCACGGCAGCTGCGTGCACCGTGCAGTCAAGCCGGCTGTCACCTGACCGCCCCGCTTCACGAATAAAAAAATTCACAATGGTTAATATCACATAAGCTCATATTAGTTCACGCTTATATTCATAGCAAAACGCAACGTCACACTTCCACCAGAGACGAACGTGAAAGGGGCAGGGCAGCAGAGTAAAATTGGCCACACACAGCAATTCACAATTATCGCTATCAAATCACTGAAATTGACTGCACCGCTACGGCAAGTACCGTAGAATGTCAAAGAAGTCCCTTTGGGGTCTTACTTGGCACGTGCTTAGGATCAGACTGATAAAAAATACTTTCACAGATTTATAAGCCCTCGGAACACTTGTACCGCATGTGCAAGCACAACTGCGAAAAATATTTGGAAATACTTCCACTTCCACATAGGCCCCCATTGGCATTCTCCGGTAATATGACAGGAACCATCCGTACCACAAATGGGCTCTACGCCATTTCAGGGCCAAGGCCAAAACTGGAAACTCGTAGCACACAGCTAGTCAGCGAAGCGCAGGAAGTGATTAAAAAACGGAAAGCATGCATGGAACGGGTTTGCGTTTCTACTTGCAGGCTTGTTTGACGAGGACATTAGATTGATATACGAAGGTTCACAACGGTAGGAACGCACACAACGCACCAAGCACTGCAGAGACATGTACACATGTTAACAGACTGACAGTGGTCGCAGGAAAAGGGTCCCGCTTTCCTCGGGCCAGTATTGTATGTATACCAGAAACATTACTTCGGTTATCCACAGTCTGCACCCAAAAATCTATTTACTGATCAAACATGTGAATCAAAGTAGCGCAGCTATTTACATATAGAGAATTAAATAATGCTGTTAACATACAGAGCAATCACAAAAGGTGAATAATGCTCCTAACCATATTCAGGATGAGAAGCTAGTAAACTGTTGTAAACCGACGAAATACAGATTAACAAACCCAACATGAAAGCCCACAAGTAAAGAACACAATCCTGAAATGTCGAAGAATAAAATCTTTAAGTACATAGAACAACTTCCCAAAGTCAACCTTTTTAAATGGTCAAGTCAAATGAATAGCGACGCAATAAAAGGTCGTCAAATCTGATATAGAGCCCTTTAGACAGCGACGGAAACCCATCTGGTTCGAACGTCTATGAAAGACAGATTAATGAAAACAAAGATGACAAAAATAGAGGTGACCATCGTCGTTAGCTCAGTGTCAGAGTCGGACGAACAAACACTTGATATGATGACCGGGCATGCGGACGGTATTGGTCGCACAATGACTATATAAGAATCCATCCAAAAATTTTCCTGAATGGTAAGGCACGTCTCGCTGCAGATCACAAGCGGTCTATTTATATTTTTTCCAAAACATTTCTGCCGATATCACGCTCACTGTGTTCAAGCAGCTTCACTGTAATATCGCCAGAAATGTTTTGGAAAAAATATAAATAGAACGCTTGTGATCTGCAGCGAGACGTGCCTTACCATTCAGGAAAATTATTGGATGGATTCTTATATAGTCATTGTGCGACCAATAGCAATCCAACTGCGTGGCACCGTCCACAAACGTGCGGGGAAGGGGAGAGTGATAGATGCA
The DNA here is from genome assembly GCA_030248065.1 of Rhynchonema sp. JSB1_4. NCBI lineage: Eukaryota > Metazoa > Nematoda > Chromadorea > Monhysterida > Xyalidae > Rhynchonema > Rhynchonema sp. JSB1_4. The sequence goes on from JASAMV010003826.1 coordinate 96,636, forward strand.
CCAAAGTAGATGGATTGCTGAATAGCGTCCCACCCAATACCGGCTGGATAACCAGCAGCCACCTGGCACTGATGCATGGAACGCAATATAAAAGTGAATGAATGAATGAACCGTTAGAATGAAGCAGGCAGTCACATACAGGTACCTATGCAAGATACATCTCATGTGCAAGCAAGCCTGCTAGCTAGCGCATGTGCACCACCAACCAACAACAGCTACAGTGTATACAGTCGCGGAAGCCCAAGCATGAATGGAAAATGTATGTATACATGCAGCACCCGTGCTTTGCATAAGCTGCGCGGCTGTAGCGTATTGCAAGTCGATAACTTGTGCCGGTATACGGCCACACTGAGCATGCACAAGAGCTTATATACAGTACATACATAGCAGTTGTATGCACAGTCGTTGAGCAGAGCACATGCGCACCCGGCTTGTCCACACAACACAGGGGCGCCGACGACCAGAGCGTCCAAGCACGCGAAGAGCGCGTGTGTTTTTGACAAAAAAAGCCATTGCAAATATATAACAACCACGCACACACATACATACACGCGCATGTATATACGTAGATTGAATGCACATTCCATGCCACACACACATGCATGCATGTGCAAGCAGCAAACAAAGTTATGAGTGCTTGCCACTACATCAGAACACACTTTGCATGGCGTGGACATGTAGAACACCACACGGTCATGCATGGTGCAGCGTTGTACCTATGTGACAGCTGGGCAAATACCATCAGAGAAAAGCGTTGGCTGCCGGCTACAGGACTGAGAGGCACGCAGTTAGCGAGCCCGCGCTTTATGCCTGTGTGATACGACCACGGGACGTTACGTGATAAAAAGAAAAAAATACAGCTTGCAGTTCAGTTCTATGCAGTCATGTCAGAAAATGGTCAGTGGGTGAGAGCGTATACATGTACTTACCAACATAGGCATGTACAGTACTCCACCACATATAACAGGGAATAGATTGAAAGCCATAGGCATGATGCGACACACCATGTGCTGGTGATAAAAAGCAGCCATAGGCAGTAGCAGACATGAAACAGGAGAGACAGAGAGCGCCAAGTGGCAAGCCCCGACGCCCACTCTCGCTTTACTCAACGGGCACAGAATGGGGGTATATGGTCTGCTTGCGATGACTTCCAACCAGCAACACAAAACAAAAACAGCAGCAGCGAAAACTAGCTGGCACACACATGCGCATGCATGCATGTGCACTCATGGCACGTGGTGGGTACACTACATACCAGTGGACACATAGGACCGGCGGCGGTCTTTGTGCCCAAACCTGGTGCAACCAAAAATGCCACCGCCTTGCCATGTGCGAGTGACCATAACACTGGGAGCCAAGCTACACCACTGGTAGGATTCCAGCACTTGCATATGAATTCTGAGACGATAACAATCACAGGTCGTCTGAAAAAAATACAAAAATGTGCAGGTATACGCCGCACTCGACAAGTCGGTCACACTGGCTGGATCCCAGATCTTGTCCAGTTGTGTTGCGGTCGAAAACAACAGAAGCGAAGACATGTGTGCTGGGTGTTAAAGGAAATGTTATGAGCAAGAAATTCAACGAAAAGAACTGACGCAGTAACCTATTAGATCACATGATCTGAAAAAAATGACTAGCACAAAGGTCAGAGGGGAATTATGTTTTGCAACATGGCACGCGACACATGTAGGTAGTCAGATGCCAAAACAAGTCACTAACCAACTGTCAAGCTGTCAGATCACAAGGAACCTCACGCAGACATGACATGACCAACAAAGTAGCTCGTGACAGACAAAAAATAAGAACCCGCGCTGTTTTGGAGGTTGGAAATAGCTTTTTGGCTCGCGTGGTCTGCACTCACGTACGCAGCACTACGAAGGTGCATGTCTACCTGGGTATGTAACTAGAGTAGACCACGGAAAATAGTGGCAGCCTTCCAAATTGGAAGCCCATTTAAGCGTCTTGAGCCACAAGTAAGTGGGGCGGCTGGCTTGGATGTTAAAAATGTGTCCTACAGCATTTACAAGTATCAGCCCTCACCGTTACTGTAAGTACATTGGCCCTTGGGTGAGAACAGACAATGTGCACAAAAATGAACAAAACATGTATCGGGACCAAGTGTAAGCACGTCAGTTGCACATACAATGTCAATGATAGTGGTGATAACGTGTCGCAAACGTTGAAAAGACGAAAGCAAACATACCCGTATCAACCTACATGTGAGAAAAGGACGTTAGCAAAAAAAATTCATATGCGCTTGCCGGCTGCTGGTGCTATAAAACCAAAAGGTGTCAGTTGAACAGACAACGTCTGGCAAGAAACCAAGGAAACCACGTACATGTGCATCGTAACTGAATGAAACAAGATAAGAACTCTCATGTGGGAGAGAACATTGGGCTACAAACAACCAAATTCAAAAACAACCAACATCACAGTCAGTAGTACATCGGTCTCGCTTTGAATTTATTCTTTCAAACACAAAATTGAACAGTCAATTTGATGACGACAATACTTAACAGACCTAACAAGATTTCGATAACAATTTGCTCAAATTACGCCACCTACACGCAGTGATGCAGTTTATCCCAGGTGGTAGACATACGTAGTAGCTGAAGGGGTCCAACTCGGTGGATACAGACAGCTGGCCGGACATGCCGATTTGGTGGGGTATTGGTCCAGAGGTCAAAATCTATGGTATAAAAGTTGGTGAAAAGTAAAACTAAAACAGGCCCTTAGCGGGGTAATTTTGCGCACATACCAGTAAAAATTTGACCATTTGGTACTAAAATAACACTTTTTGGTTGGTGCCCGGGCATGATAGACATAGATAGCTGGGTTTGGGGATATATATTTTTTTCGGTATACATACATAGGCAACTGATCCAAATTTGGGGGTGCTACCTCGCCCATAGCCCCCCCCCCAACTACATCACAACCTATACGTCAAGATCATCACCCAGTCATGTCCCTCTTCCTGCCTCTGGCCCGGACCTCATCGAGTTTCTTGAGTACTGCATTGGCCCCCTTCCCATTCTCAATAGCATACGCGTCTAATATGCACTCGAATATTGCCTGACTGTCAGGGTGGGCCGATATCAGGGCACGTTCGAGCACGTACAAATCGACAGCCTTGTCCTCGGCCAGTTGATTGACATAGCTTAGACCAAAGTCGATCATCACAAGCTGCGCTGAGGAAGAATTCTGTGAAACATTGGATTGTAAAACACAGGATATAAGTACATTTGATGTATTAAAAAAACCGCAATCCAAGCCAACCAAGCGAGAACAACCAACCAACCTTGCCAACTGTATCCACATTGACCAATAGAACATTCGAAGTGGTCAGATCGCCATGTATGATGTTATTCGCGTGCATTCTGCCAATGATCGTACCCAATCGCTTCGCAATCGCCTGAATCGAACTTGGCAACGGATCGCTGGGATTGGCCGGTCGGAAATTGGTCTCGATGTGCTCGCGCACGGTGAGTGCGCCGACGAAATACTGCATACCTGAACGAAAGTGGGCGAAAGTTTAGGGTTTATTCAGCCCACATTTTAAGCATTCAAATTTTATGTTGTTTACGAGTGATTCGTCTGGCGGTGGCAGATACAGCGAAATATAAAACCCATAACAAAATACCACTACAAAGCTCAACATAATCCCACAAATTGCATTGCAGCACTGCCCACGTGATGACCACAAACAAATAAAAAAAACGAGAGAGCGGATTAACACTGACCAGTTTCATGATCACAAAAACAGTGTCGGCTTTGGTGGGCAGAGGGATCAATGTACGAAGCAATAAACATAAAAAGCCACAACTGTCGCCAATTGCGAACCAATAGTGAACGTGGCTTGATCCACCGAATACAGTGCCGGCACCTGTATGCCCAGTTGGGCACATCGACTCAACGTGCGTATCTCGGCTCGCATACGTTCGCATCGCAGCCGGGCATCAAGGTCGGGATGGCGGTAGCTCTTGGCGAAACGTTCTGTGAATCCGACTTTGGATTGTGTACAAAATCACAAGGGGCGGGAAGCGCATCACGTTTGAAAACTAGCACTACGATCACGGTAAAGCATTAGCAACTTTTGTTTGCAACGGAGTTGGAGCACTAATCTCGATCAGTCCTTGAAATACGTTCTTCACTTCAAACAAAATTCCTCTTTGATGTTGAATACGGCCGACTGACAAGATTTGCCAGTCAACCATTGCGCAGCACAAATTTTGAAAAAATAATTGAAAATGCCGATACAATAACCAGACAATAAAGTGCATCAACCCGGGACAACGTCTCAATCACATGACCGATTAACCTTTCAATATCATCGGTCGTCCACAGAATTCACTGACAAACAAACGCGCTTCGGCGCCTTGACGAAACAACTCGGGCGGTTGACTGGAGCTGCACGCAACTTCCGGCGTCTCGACGGAAGCAGACATATTGGAATGCGAAAACAAACAAAAAATAAAGCACGATTAAGACAGCTGTCTACTCATCATCAGACACAAACAAGTACGGTAAACGCATGCAGCAGCGTCAGTACAATAACCGCACAAACACACGCATCAAATCACGAACCGACATCCGGCTCAATAATTATGTATTATTTTTTAATCTTCAATTAATTGACACATAATAAAAGTAAAGGCACACGACTCGAATTCTTTTCGCTAATCAACGTGTGAAAGCTTTTGAGCAAAAATCCATACTGAAAACCAATCGTAAAATAAATAAATAGCAGCAACACAGAACGAGATTGGAATCACTCAATAAATAGCATAGAACAATGTCGATCAATGTTTATCCTCGGGAACATCAGTGTCACCATCGCCAACTTCACTCGCACTTTCCACATTGTCCGGCTCTGCCCTTGGCGTTGTCTCTCGGTCGGGCGATTTCGTAGCACCGACATTGATTCGTGGTACACGTTCCTGAAACACCAAGGAAAAATGATTCAATGAAGGACTTTACGAGCGCAACATAACACAGACCTTCAAACTGCGCAACAATTGTTCACGAGCTTCCAACGTTGATAATTCGACCGAAACTCCCGGTCTGAAGCCGGCCCACCAATTGGTTGGAATGATCGGCGCCGCTGGGATGATGGTGGTTGGAGGTGACACGTCGCTACTCGCTGCAAAACAAGGAGTAGTTAGATTAGCATAGGTAGGGGGCCGGATTGGGTCTGACGATATTATGTCTGTCATGCGATATTATTCCACTGAATGACACTGTGCCCTCTTTATGGTGAAATCTTCAATACAGTGAACCTTCTTTGTCGTAACCGAAAGCAGCGAGTCCCCATCACGTCACCATAAACGGGTAGACTGCGTGACTTATTCTAGTTTTTTTTTCAAGGATAGAATTTTCACCAGCATAAAAAATTGCTCTTCCGTTTATTTCGAAAGATCATCATTTCGAGAACGTCATTAGCAATCTATCCGATCAAATATTTGATATCGCTAACAACAACAATGTTCCAAAAAAAACAAGCACCAACCTTGGACGAAACTATGTGGTCTTGGAGTGCCAGTCTTGGTCGGGTCGTGCGCTTTGCCTTGTTCAATCAGGCAAGATGTGTCGCTCGGCAGAGACGAAGACAATGTGCTGAGATTGGAGGCAGTGGGCAGGGGTGATGAAACATTAACTGGCTGGGGGCCAGTGCACTCTGTGTGACGCAGGTCGGAGGCCCGAAGCGTGCGAGACCGCGTCAGCTTGGAAGTCGGCGATAGCTGCAACGAGGAACAACATCAAACGCATCTACTTGCTTTGATTTGTTCCAAGCAAGTCAATAATTCATTTTACCCAATTTGCAAAACAATGAATGATGATAGCACGCTTACCAAATTGAACACAGAGACAGTATCATGTCCAAAAGTGTACAAAATGGAATGCCACTACAGTTTCCACTCTCGAAAATGCACCATGGTGAATCACTGCATCGTGCATCGTTAACCACTTCAATTATACTATCTTGTTTGAGGAATATGCCGTGTTGTGAACGAAATAGGGTACCGATCAATTCACAATCAAAAGAGCAGACGGTGCAAAGCACCTGACCTGCGGTGACTCAGCAGCGCCAGCAATATCGGGCGAGGGTGTGGCGAGTGCGAGTCGATCGAGAGCTTCAGTCGCATCATCCGACATAATCGAACTCTCCTGGTCGGTGGATGTATTCGTTGAACTGGCTGGTCGGGGTGGTAGATGGCTGCTGCTGTATTAACGGCGGCAAATATAAGTTTTTATATTCGGATTCGATCGCATGCGATCCTGTGAATTTTAACTGGTAACAAACATCAAACAATTTGATGGATGTCTGTGGCAATGTGTTTCTGATGGTCCGTTTCGCTCAGGAATGCAAAACTCAATGCAAGAAAAACTCACGAGGAGAATCGAATTTCTGTGGTGCGTGAAAGAGAAACCAAAAAAGAGTATCCCCGCCTACCCTTTGTGTTTGTGCTTCTGCGGCGAGACGAGCATCAGCGTCGGGTCGGTGCCGCCTCGACTGCGTTCGCGGGCCGACATCCGGGCCAATTGTTGTTTGGTGAGTTTGCGATGTTGATGGGCAGCAGCTGTTGGTGATTCCGCGTCTTTCGCTTTGCTGTTGGTCGTCGTTTTGAGATGTTTCTTGAGCGACGTGATCTGATCGACCGCTTTCTGCCGTTCCTGCTCGGATCGGACGCGACGCTGCTCGGCCTCCTACCATTGTTATCGTTTTAGACACAAGTGGGAAACAGCGTCGTTGCCGAAATTGAGCAAAAGCAGCGTCCAACCTTCTCAATGGCATCAACCCTTTTGGTCGAGTCCGGTGCAAGTGAGCCAATCTCCTTACAAATCATCTCCATTGGCGCAGTGCGTGTGGTTGGCTGCGTGCGTCGCGGATCGATGGTGCACGCAGTGGCTGCCAGTGAATGCACGAATGGACGTAGATGCGCCGCTGCACGCGACACCAGCTGAACGTCGTTGCGCAGCTGCACACAGTGTTCGACCTGGCCATAGATGGTTGGATTATACTTGCGGGCCGGAAAAAAACGTTTTTTTTGAAAAAAAACCGAAAAAAACCGTTTTTTTCCAAGGCCCGGAAAAATACGTTTTTATTTTTCCGGAAATTTTTCCAAGTGGCAACTTTTGGAAAAAAAACCGTTTTTTTCCAAAAATTTCCGAAATATTTTCAAAGGTTGCGAAAGGATGTTGTCAAAACCAATGTAAATCGGTGCTAAACAGTTCAAAGTGAGCACTTTTTAATCTCCAGGTGCATTTTTAGCCTGTTTCAGGCCATTTCCAGACAAAATTTTCTCCAAAATAGGCCTTTTTGGACCATGGGTATCCTTAAGTACTGGAAAAATATTTGGAAAAAAACGGTTTTTTTTCGAAAAAAAACGGTTTTTTTCCAAAAGTATATCTTGCGGGAAAATACGCAAGTATAGGTTGGATACAATCCTCTTGGCATGTTGTTTCCAACTTTGTTGATGGACTCAGAAATAGGTGTTTTTCCAATATGAATCGGTGTTTTCGCACGAAAGTCGTGCTGCAGTTTTTTAGAAAAGGATTTTGGATAGAAAAATTATAGTACCCGAAAGCGACAACTATGGATTTTCCTGTTGTGCTCATCCACTTGAGATCACCCTGGCAAATCAAACCGCACACCTACCCGTAGTCTGTACAGCTGTTGTTGTCTGCGCACGCGGTCCAATTGCTCCTGCCAAATCTGTTGCAATTGAGGCTGCACTTCTTGGATCAGAATCGTATGTGACTGCAGTCGTTGCTCCAACACAGCACACTCGCTGATCAGAGCGTTGGCCTGAACTTCCAAGGCGATAATTACTCAGTCCGTCGTTTTCTCACATAATTTTGTGGTTGGAAAATGGTATAGCAGCTTTCACTCTAATCAACATTGAAAGTAAGCGTTGTTTGAGGTATCACTAGGTTATTAGCTCGGAGTGATAAGATCCATACCCTTAAACAGCTAGGTAGCAGACTCGAGGAGGCCTGTGCCCTTTGGCTGCGTGACCAACAGCAGTGAAGCGGACCTTTTGTTCATCAATGATCACCCTCCTGACAGTCATGTCCCGCTGCATGTCCTGTGCGCGTCGACTCACATCCGCCATTTGTGTGGTCAAGTCGGTGATCGGATCGTCGACTTTGGCAAACTCATCGCCGAACGCACCCGCTAGATCGACCATCAACTGGTACTTGGACACCGGCGACCAACCAGCACCCGGCAGGTTCACATAGCCGGAACTGCAACTTGACGCAACAATCACTGTCGGAAGTCGGAAAGAATAAAAAACGCGCCAAATTAACGAAACCGTCAGCTCTTGAAGGTTGCATTGTTCTATGAATGATTTTGTTTCCATCAATATTAGTGATCACGGACATTTCAGCGTCAAATGGTTAGGCAAGGCACGATCACGAAGTTTATTTACAGGCACAGGCGATCGTGAGTTCGTATAACATCACGTTCATAACAATATTTGGGCCACCACACCATAAACTTGAGTGAAATCCTGAACAGAACGAAAACGGTTCACTGACCCAGATCTGACTGTGCGTCGTTTATTGAAGCCATTCGAGCCCGACCCATTCTGTCCCTCTCCAGGCCCCACCATCGAAGGGGGCAGCAACAGTGAAGTAATGCCTAAGAATGGCTCCAACGCGTGTGCAAACTCGTCTTTGCAGTTGATCAGCAGTTGGTCGGCGCAGTCAACCTGAAACAAAATTATGGTGCAAAACTTGATTGGATATTTTAGCTCTTGTGCAGCCGATAATTGTACAAAATGTGGTAAAAGGTTTGTGAAATAACAGTACAAGCTTGAGTTCTTACCTTGTTCGTAGACGCAGCAGCACTGTCGGATGTCAACGTCTGCATGCGCTTGATCAGATCGTGCACCAACTGTAAATACAAATACGATGTGCCTTCTTCGTAGCGCCTTTTTAGGCGCCTACCATTCCACACGGTCAATATTCCTCGTAATGACCAAAACTGACGATCATGCCGCTGTAGATGGTAGACCCCATAACCATGTTTTCGTCCCAAAACTTCAAACGAGCAGAAAACTAGCATTTTCAAGGTCAAAAGACCGTACATGCAAGAAATCGATGACGGATGCGCTGGACGCGAATATCTGCGCACATAACAACATCAACTGAACATTCGGCAGTGTGCTGTACATCAATCGTAGTTGTTCGGTCACCAACTGTTGACGCGATTGACGCTCACTTTCAAGACGTTCCACTAGTTTGTCGCGAACCTGCAAGGTATTTGGTATGGTGTACCATCTTCTTGGGTTGGTTTCTTCGGCAAGTTAAAAACTTTTTATCCTTTTTATGGTAATTTGGACACCACCACTCGAACGTAGATATTATATTCTGTCAAACGCACAGTTAAATTTAAATTAGAGCGACACCACGCCTTGACACCTCGCAGCTATGGCGGTGCTCCCCATCGACATTCCTTTGGCTTTAAAATGAGCTAGGTCTATGGGCTAAAATGGGTTATGGTTATGGGTCTCTTAAAATGGATTATTTTGGATTTTTTCAAGCCGAACAATTGACCATCATATACCTGCATCAAACAATCGACCATTTGTTGACATGTCTGTTGCACATGCGCCCTTTGTGCACTACAATTGCTGTCAAGTTCGTCAAGAAACCGCCGATGTGATGTCACACGCTCCTTGAGTTCTTCCTGGAAGAAAGTGTGCAGAATATCAAACACGAAAAAGTCAGATTTTTTCACCCTAGCCGGAAAAATTTGTGGTCCAACCTGAAATTTTTTTAATTTGGTCGTATTGCGCTCCAACTTGTCGCCTCCTAGTTTGTGCGCCACATCAAGATCGACATAATGTGGTCTGGCAGGAAATACATCTTTGTTATTTTTGACTTGACAAATATTTCGGGTCTTTCGGCAGAGTCCAATTTACGATCAACGCGTTTTGACCAACCTGGACTGCAGTGGTGCCGATCTGAAACATTTGATGCACATCAGCTGTTTCGTGTCCGTCGAGTACAGAATCAATGGTTGGTCATGGAGGGCACAATCAGCGCGACTGTGCAGCACGGCGCGTTCCTGCAATCCATGCAGTATCATAGCTAAAAATGTTTCGGAAAAATAAAATCATATTTTTCCAGGCCTCGGGAAAAACGGTTCTTTTCGAAAAAAAGGTTTTTAGCCAGTAAATAAACACTATCTCCCCCTCCGAAAAAATGCAGGGTCCATCCGGTGTCTCCCCCTCCGGAGGATCAGGAACTACACTACACTACAGGTATTCTCGCACTCCAATATTGGGTAATCTTTGGCACCGCTAAACTGGAAACAACGGACACAAAATCACCTCCAATCTCACAATACGATGACTGGCGAACATTCTGGCTTGATGCGTTCGCACCTTGCATTCGTCGCACAACGCTTGATGACACGTTTCGCAGAAAAACATTGGCGTCCGAGCCTGCAACGACAATAAACTGTGATGGCGCTGACACAACAAGCGGGCGCCAATATTTTTCCGGAACAAAACCGGGCTCCTGTGAAAGACGGGGTGCAGATTTGATGGGCAAAACAAGGCCCAAAAGTGCTCCGTGACGAAAATCATGCAGTTCAAATGCAAGCAAAAGCCGCAAAAATTGGTATTCTACAACGATTTGTCAACTTGACTTGACCGGCTTCCAACGCCTTTTTCAAAAATTGTTAATTGTGCTCGGAAAAAAATACGTTTTCTTTACTTTTGGCTTCTTCACTTATTTGGGAAAACATATTTTTTCATTCGCAGCAGCTATACTTGCTATTAATTGATTTTGATACACAGCAATATCCGTTCATTTCTAACCTGATCACAATTAGCGCAGGTGGTCGCCTTTTCGTTGGTGGTATCAATCAAAAACTGAATCACTTCGTCAACGATGGGCCGATTGTTCTCGTCCAGTTTTGAGATCGTCGACTGCACACCACACAACGGACAGCGAACACGAAAATCCTGCGAGTATTATTGGATTCGTTCGTGCTCGAGTAAAAAACGAAATCTCTTCAGTCATAGTTTTCAGTCATAGAAACAACTATCTCGCAAACCCACACAAAAATTTTCATTTTTTCTCAACTTTTTGGAGTTTTCATACTTTTCGACCCTTGAAAACGGGCCAACCTCAAGCTAAAATGACGCAGGGTGAGAACGGTCCCGGCCCCAGTATAGTTGCCGAAGAAACGGTTCTTTATATTTTTGGAAAAAGAACAGTAGCGTGTGCATAATTGTCGGAAATAGAACTCCCATTAATTGAACATCACCATATAGCTCCAAATTGAAAATAGAACCCCATTTGACCCCCCCATAAATTGAGCCACCCCACCCAAATGACCCCAGTGGAAAAATAGAACTCCCAAGTTCTAGCTCCATACGGTAGTGACAGGGCGTTTGGGGGAGCCAATGTAGTGGCAGGCCCATGTGAGGCAGTGGTGTCGTTGGGGGGGGAAGGGGGTACCCCTAGTATCTGGTATCCGGTATCTTGATTTTTTTCACCCAGGGGTATTCGATTCGGTATCCTGACTTTTTGTCCAGGGGTATCCTACCCCAGTGTAGTACTTGGTCAGGGTGTTGACGATAGATAGATTGGGACCCGAAATGTGTTGACGATAGATAGATGACCAAAGTCCGAAATCTGGGGGGGGGTCGACCCAAACTTGTTGACGATAGATAGATGGTGGGGGGGGGGGGTCGCCAAAAATCAAGGTATAGTATAGTGCATTAAGTAGGTAATAATGTGTAAATATTAATGAAAATGTGTATAGATGTACTAAATCCGCGCGTAGCGCGCGATTTTTTGCCTATTTGGGACAAAAAATACCGATTTTGAGCCATTTTGAGGCAAAAATGCCCATTTTGGGGTCGAAATGTGTTGACGATAGATAGATTGTTCCCAGAATTTGTTGACGATAGATAGATTTGCCCATAAGTGTTGACGATAGATAGATGAAATCAAAAAGTGTTGACGATAGATAGATGAATTTGGGGGGGGGGACCCCCCCCCCCCCCCCCCCCCCCCCCACAAGTACTACCCTGTCCTACCCTAAAATTTTTCCGAAAACAGTAAAAATCGCCCATTTTTACCTCCAAAATGCTCAAAATCGCTTGCTGGCGCAAGCATAACCCCCAAAAATGACCATTTTTTGCACTTTCAACACCGATTTTACTGGATTTTCCTCTAAAAAATTGAGATTTTTTTGAACAACCCCCCTGGGTATCCGAGATTTTTTATTTTAGGGAGCAACCCCCCCAATGGTATCCGAGATTTTTCATTTTGGGTCCGGTATCCGAAAATTTTGGATTTTGGGTATCCGGTATCCTGACTTTTTGATTTCCCAACGACACCACTGGTGTGAGGCAAGTATGAAGCGGGGTTGGGGGGACCGGAGGCGTGAGAGGACTGTCACTCAAAAAGGCAATTTCACTGTCACGTAATTTTGGCCCAAATCAGGTAAGATTTCTGCTTTTTCCCAAATCTCGCCGAAACTCGATCTACAAATCTACAAAGTCGTATTATTATAACGTTTGCGCGTGTTGCGCGCGATTTTTTTGCAAAATAGGGTCGAAAAATCACGATTTTTGCCATAAACCCCCTCGCCCAGGGACTACACTGACACCTGCACACTGCACTGCACGGACACGGATGACTTTCCAGATTTTTTATCTCCTGATCTGGCTCGGCCGGTACGTTATGTATGCATCTGCCCCGCTTTTTCTGGTGGTGCAGTCAGCCAAGCCAGCTCACCTCTTTAACAGCGAGACATGCCCGGCAAAACGCATGTGAGCACGAAGGCAGTGTGACTGGTTGACAGAGTTGTTTTTGGCAGACGACACAATCGAGTGGATTCCAATTCCAGGACACGCCATTGGTGTGGTCAAGCACAATGCGATCGTCGTGCAAAATGTCACCGAGTTCGGCGCTTGCACTCGACATCGTCGCCTGTCACGCTCACGCATGCGCGTGCAAATTTAACAATAGGAGTTCGTCTGAGTTCAATTTAAATAATTTGGGAGATAGAGAGACCTGTTCACAGAAAGAAAAAAATCCAGAGGGCATCTATTAATCACTGCCCCGAATCTGAAAAAAATTGTTCCCAGAAATACAACCATGGTAGTAGTGGCTGGGGGGGTTGGGGGGGGTTCCCCCCCTGAGTACTTACCTACCA
>JASAMV010003828.1:0-26439 GCA_030248065.1 Rhynchonema sp. JSB1_4
ATTTTAGGTAAAAATTCGAGACGACGTTACCAAAGGGAGACAGTGGGGCAGGCGTTCCGTACCATGGAGGGAACCGACGTTACCCGAGAGGGGACCCCCTCCCCCAGACACTGGGTGGGGGGGGGGTGGGGGGCCCAGATTCATTCTACCGTCATAGTTATGGCTGGGGGGGTTGGGGTCAGCCCCCTCTCAGTAACTACCACAAAACCCGAGGGGGGTTGGGGGGGTTGAGTACTTACCTCCAGTGTAGTGGCTGGGGGGGATGGGTCCCTCAGGGTGAGCCCCTCTGCAACCACCCCTTGGGGGAGCGATGGGGGGAGGGGTAGGTACCTTCCAGACCACCCCGGAGGGTACCTTGCAAACCATGAATTAGTTTCCTATAGGCAAAAATGGGTTTATTTTTCAACCTCAAAACCCCAAAAATCGCACACACTGCACACACAGAAGACAGGTAATAGGTATTTTAGGTAATTTTACGGCCAAAACCCCAAAAAGTACAGATTTTAAGCAAAATTACAGTATAATGCATGCAAAAAAACACCCTTTTTTGTTCCTCAAGGGGTACCTTGCAACCTTCCGGAGGCTGGGTAGGGGGTACCTTGCAACCATCTGGATCCATCCCCCCCCAAAGGTACCTTCAACCATTTGCCTGCCACTACACTGCTTACCTCTCACAACTCCAATCCAAATCATACCTCTCACAAGAAATTTTATACCTTTTAAGGCAAAAATCGGTGTTTTTCGACCTTATTTTCCCAAAAATCGCGCGCTCCGCGCGCAAACCCACCCATAATACCTATTTTTAGGCGATTTTCAGCGAAAATTTTGAAAAAGTACTATTTTTACCTCAATTTTTGGCCGAAATTGTATCACAAAAACGGTGTTTTTTCGCCTTTTTGGGTGACCAAAATCATACCTCTCACGCTTCCGGTCCCAACCCCGCATCATACTTACCTCCCACACATGGGCCTGCCAGCTGCCACTACACTGTCTACCGTATTCCCTGAAATAGAGCCCTCCCAAAAATACAGCCCCCCTAAAAGCGGTCAGTGAAAAAATAGAGCCCCCCCCCCAAAATACAGCCCCCCCAACTTGGAATTCCCCGCTTGGGGGTCGTAAAGTCAAGTTCTTGTATAAGACACCTTGTGTACAACGTTTGTGGTTGAGTATATGATGACGTAAAGCCTTTTATGGAAGATCTGCACCTAAAAACACTCAAGAATGACCAGTAACACCCTGACAGAACTCCATTTTAGGGGTATTTTTTGGAACATTTTTTGAGATTTTGGGCACCGAAAAAATACAGCCTCCCAAAAATAGAGCCCCCCCAAATATATACAGCCCCCCTAAAAGGGGTCAGTGAAAAAATACAGCCCCCCTTGTATTTTAGGTTTTACGGTATCTATCGTCAACACTTTTTGATTTCATCTATCTATCGTCAACAGTGTAGTTCCTGGTCCGGCGGGGAAATTAGTGTACCTCCCTACTTTTTCGGAGGGGAAAATTAGTGTACCTCCCTGGGGGGGAAGGGGGGGGGAAGACCCAAAATCAGGAAAAAGTCACTTTTTGAGGTAGAAAATTTGACCTGTTTTTACTCCTTTTTGGAAAAAATTCTTCATAAAAAGGGTATTTTTGAGACTTTTGAGAACATTGACCTGAAAATCACACATTTTAGGCCCAGTGTAATTCCTGGTCCGGCGCGGCGGTTAGTGTACCTACCCCTTTTTTCCGTGCGGCGGTTAGTGTACCTCCCTGGGTGGGGAGGGGGGGAAGACCCAAATTCAGGAAAAAGTCACTTTTTGAGGTAGAAAATTTGACCGATTTTTGCCCCTTTTTAGAAAAAATTCTCCATAAAAAGGGTATTTTGGCGACTTTTGACATCATTGACCTAAAAATCACCCATTTTAGGCCTAAAAAATGCCCATTTTAGGCCTAAAAATGCCGATTTTAGGCAAAAATTGAGGCGGTTAGTGTACCTGGCGCGGCGGTTAGTGTACTAGTGTACCTTGGTCGCGGCGGTTAGTGTACCTTAGGGGGACCCCCTCCCCCCCCAGGAACTACACTGTTTAGGCCTAAAAATGCACATTTTAGGCCTGAAAATGGCCATTTTAGGCAAAAATTGGGGAAATTAGTGTAACCGGAGGGGAAATTAGTGTACCTCAGGGGGGGTACCCCCCCCCCCCAGGAACTACACTGATCGTCAACACTTATGGGCTAATCTATCTATCGTCAACAAATTTTGGGAACAATCTAAAGGCAGTCTACGGGAGGTTGTCACTAACCCCCTCGAATACCGTAACCCACCGTAATTTTGATCTGCAAGGATCGTGTCGAGACCATTTTGGTTTTTATCTATGTTTTGCGTGTTAGCGCCAACACCAACCAACATTTCCAAGTTTTGGTGATCGACGCGCACGATGACAATTTCCAGCTTGCTGCCGCTAATACACGTGTCGATAAGCAGCGATCAGCAAGGTATATCTATCGTCAACAAATTCTGGGAACAATCTATCTATCGTCAACACATTTCGACCCCAAAATGGGTATTTTTGCCTCAAAATGGCTCAAAATCCGTATTTTTTGTCCCAAATAGGTAAACGGGTTAAATTTTCCATAAACAGGGTATTTGGCTACTTTTGACAACATTGACCTAAATCACCTATTTTACGCCTAAAAGTCCCCTTTTTAAGCCTAAAAATGCGTATTTTAGGCAAAAATTGAGGCGGTTAGTGTACCCGGCGCGGCGGTTAGTGTACCTTCCTGGGGCCTCCCCCCAGGAACTACACTGCGATGAAAGGGCTCCATTTTTTTCACTGTCGCCATTTTCAAAAAATTGCTTTCGTTATTCGGCGGGAGCGTTCTGAATCCGGTGTTATTCGATCGATATTCCGAGGGGCTCTATTCCGTTTGGCGGCTCTATTGTAAAGGGGGGTTTCTGCATTATGAGGAGAGGGCAACTCAAAATAAGCTGTTTTTAAAGCCTTTTAATGTTCGTACAGACAATACCACGGTTAGAATGGTGTTTTAACACTCGTTATCATCAAAATAGTGCATAATTACGTTGCTTCCGATCAAAGTAGGCCAGAAGAAAATATTTCTTCACTTTCGACAAAAAATGGCGAAATTGAACCGATGTTCCCGGCAGCTTAGGTTTTTTCCACGCCGCAAATGGTCCCGCTTTTTTCGGCCTTGTCCACGAAAACGTTATTTCCATCCTTAAGTATACAATTATATACTGAGTGAATGGGTCAGTGACCCCCTCCTCCCCCCAGGAACTACACTGGAGTGGGACATACTATTATTTCAGATTTTCAAAAAAGAACCTTGAGGTCAGTTTCTTAAATCGTGCAAAAATATAATTTTCCTCATGAAGCAATTTTAGACCATATTTTACCCTAATGTGCCCCCGTTTGAACAGGCGACCAACTTTTGGCCTGGAAAAGTATCGAAAAAGATGGTTTTTGGTAAGAACCATCTTTTTAGTAAATTTGTTTTTTCAGAAAAATTGCACCTGTACACCCAAGACCCACATGGGTATCTATCTTGCAAGCACCTCCCCAGTGCTGTGGCTGGGGGGGGGGCTTTGGAGGGGGTCCCCCCAATGGTACCCTACCCGCCCCGCTCTGGTACCTGGCTTACCCCCTGCCCGCCCCGCTCTGGTACCATACCCGCCCCGATTTTTGCCCTAAAAATGCCCATTTTGCGGTCAAAAATGCGCAAATTTCGACCGAAACCCCTTAAAAGTGCAAAAAATCGCGCTACTTCTCCACGGGCGATGGACTTTGGACACAACTTTCGTTGATCGTTTGTAGAAATATTCCTTTTTACCACGAAGAAACGCCCCGAAAGGCGAAAGGGTGACAGAATTTTCCTGCGCGTAGCGCGCGTGTTTTCTATTTCTACTCCCACCCAACTGCCTTTTTTATGCATAGTCAATTATGTGTATCGGCTTACGCGTTCCGCTGTTTCCCCCAGCAATGCTGACTGTTCCATTCAAGAACTTGGTTCTCTCAAGTCTCGCCATTGTGGAGTTACATGTTGAAAGGCGTTTCAGTTGCTGAAATGAATCACTGCAGTCTGACGTTGCATAGAGCAGCCTTATCCAGTGCGTCTTTCTGGACGTACATTCCACAGCAATTGTATGCAATCTATACAAATGCAACGTTGCGTAGTCTAATCTCACATGGCTTGGCTCTTTGGAACAGACTGCTGCTGTAGTTCTAGCATTTCAGCGAGAATTCCGGGTTTATGACTCACCACAACACCACGTGCACGTTGTAGTTCTTTGATTTCATCTGTCCACGGCTGGTGTTGTTGTTATGAGAGTGCACCAGATCTGTTTTGACTGCCGCAGCAGTTCGTAATGATAGGGTGCAAAAACAGAATATTATTTTTATTGTTTTCGTTTCTGTGGTGCGTAGCACACATTCGTTCTTTGAAAATTCGTTCTCGTTGTGATTCGCCTGTGAAAAGCTCGGAAATGCGTTTCTTCCTGCTAGCTTTATCAAACGTTCCATCTCTTGATTATCATCATTTCACTTCTGTTTACTGGCGCGTCGGCCAACTGGGTGTTTCCAGAGAATGGTGGTCGGTTAGTATGCCGACGGAGGATGATCTTTAATTTTAAACATATTATTTAGTCTGCCACGCACAACTGTTGGTGCATAGAATGAAGGGCAACGCTTGTTGTTTGTCTGCTGCTCACTTGTCTGGCTGCAACGGCGCCAAAAGAACAGCGGTCTCCATAGATGCGCCCGGACGGAGTACATACACCCGTCTGTAGTAGTCGCATCGCACCAGTCATTTTTTTGTGCGGTTCTGCTCAGTCTTTTTGAGCGCGCAAAGCATCATTCTGCAGCCTAGATTGGGCTTAACTTTGGCACTCCAACGCAGTCTGGCACACACACACACACGCAGTGTTTGAGTCCCTTTGAATTTCTTTGCCCACCATACCGTCAACAGTGTTTCTTTCACGAAGCGCCAAATTCTTAAATTGTCTCTTTTTTTCGATTGCTTGTCAGACTATTGGGCTCTGTCGTCGTCGTGATATTAGTTTTCGGCTGCTCTCAATGTGCTTCTTTCGGGTTTATTAAGTTTAGATTGTATTGCACAACGCTCAGTAGAAGGTGGGGCCCGCGGTTTCCTGTAAGTACCGTTGTTCAATTTTCAACGTTGGTTTCTATCAATACTACAAGTGGAGCAGACGGCTTGTGTCCATGTCCACCGCCATAAACGGCTTGTCAGACCGGTTCTTGTTTTTTCTAGCAGCACCCAATTTTTCGCAAATTTCTTGTTCTTTTCTCAATTGCTCGACCTAGAGCACGGCTGAGCTGAGCGCGGCGCTCTTCAATTGGACTTGAATTATCAGTTGCATTTGCGTCTTGCATGCCAGCGCTTTGTTGCAACTGCTTTTCATCAGTCCACAATCATACCGCATGTGCCAGTGCTGCAAATGAGTAAAAAAGCTGCGTTGTTGCTTTCATGTCTTGTTGTTACGAACATTCTTTGCGCGAGAAGCTGCTCCAAAATCAATAAGCCCGTTTTTGCGCTAACTGTCGGTGGTATGCAATGCGCGTAAAACAGGCACTTTAGCTACGTTTAATTCCTTTTCAATTGCTGCCTTTCTTGAAGCCACGGCAAAACTAAAAACGGCAGCGTCAACTGCTTGCAGTCCCCGCACCTAGATTTGCACCTGTGAAAAAAAAGCAAGTGAACAGTTCACTTAAAAATCTGCAGTAAATTCTTAGGGCCTATAAATTCTGCGACGTTTCCTGATTTATGTCTGTGAAAAGGAAAGCAATGCGCAATAAAGCGTCGCATGATCCTGCTGGAACGGCTTTGCTGCTTGAATAGAGATCGTTTCGTGTCAGCAAGGTGCGATGTCTTGAAGAAAGTATTCAATCAGGTGAACGAAAAAATATGGTGTGCTTCGCTGCTTTCCATTGGTTGGTCAAGAGGAACAAACGCTGTTCAGATGGCTGGCAGCCAGACACTTGGTTTGCTCCCTCCCTCCCTCTGTTGGACAAGTTTCGCTGGCGGGCGTGGTTGAGCATTTCTATGGCTGAACCAACCGTTAGCGGTTTATCGCTTCGCACTGCGCGCTGTGTGTTCTGGAAATGCCCAATTTTTTGAAAAATAGCGACAGGTTGGAGCATGAGTGCATACCTAGTTTGCGAGTGCCTTTTCCACGGGGTTTTATTCAGCTGGTCCGACTTGCGGTCCATCGCTCTGAGGGAGCATAAATTTGACAGACAAACAGGGCATTTCTTTATAGTTTCTTGGCGCACGTGACTTTTTTATCGTTTCTTGGTTCCGCAAGATTATGCGGAGTCTGGAGAGAGACCTCGCAATAATTTTGTTTGTGTGAGTGAGCACGTCGTGAAATCAAGCCTACTATACTATGTACGTTGTGTTGTGTATACGTGCGTGCTGTGATATGTATATGTTATCAACTGTCAGTCCACCACACGCATAATATACTCTCACTTAGTGCACATTATTGGTTGCCTCTCGCCTTCATAGTACTTTGCATGTGTACAACGCAACTTTAAAACAGTTCCCGTTTCTCGCGCACTGTTCTTACCCAGTTTTGTTTAGTTGCCGTTAGTCTCTCGGTCACTGCTGAAGTGCTCTATCCGGTTCTGAGTGCTTGTTCTGGTGCTTCAGCTGGAGAACGGGAACTAAAAGTTCGCATCTTGCTCAAATTTGGCCGAAGTATCGGCGCGTCACAGCAGAGTTAAAGCGTAACCAACCAGTTGCGGTGCGCCCGCAATGTTTCTGGCTTGGCTGCTTACGCGTTGTCCGCGTTCTGTGTGTGTGTTTATGTGCGACACTCGCAGTGTTGGGTTTCACTTGAGCTGTATTGGTACAATATTTGAGACTAACATCACTGTTTTTCCGGTTGTTGAAACTCTTGGACAAACGCCTGCAGACGGCTTATTTTAGTGTTGCATCTCGTGGAGTGTAGGATCGGTAAGAAATGATTCCTTTCGTGCACTGCTCTCAAGCTTTGTTGTGCTACATCTGCGACTCGATCTACAGATTGAATTCATGCTAATTTGAGCACTCAACTCGGCTGTGAATTTGCAAAGCTAAATAATAAGTGACCGTTTTAAAAACAGCCCGTGGCTGCACTTGAATGTCTATCGTGGATCGTGCCCGTGCGCACAAGTGGCGGGCAACGCGATGGTAATAAAATCTCAATGTGTCATTTAGTTTGTAGAGATGCTCGCTTCTTTCACGCAATGCGTTTTTTAAAAAGAGAATTAATTACGTAATTCGTTTGATTTATTAGTGACGCGCTTGAATAGGTATATGTGGCAATGCATGTGTTGACAAAGTAATCGATGACTGTTATAACAGCACGCAGTTTTAAGATCGGTACTCCGGCAACAACAAGTGAAACTATAGCTAGAAGCATCCGTGCTTTAGTTGCCGTTGCAACTGTTCTTCAAAGCTTTCCCAATCCAATCCAAGCGACCGATTCTAATGCAGAGAAAGTTGTCCGATTTAACGCAGTCATGCACACAGATATATGCTATTATGTGGCCCTGACTGACTGTATTTTATGTATTTTCATATCCCCTGTGTATTTTAATGAGGTCACATAAGCATTTCGCGTTCGCGAGCATTCGAGCAAACGCTCTAAACTCCACTGTGGTCCTGTGTCCCGGGCAGTCACCTTGCTTTCTCGTGCGTGAAAATGTCTGCGTTCGAACTCGTGTGCCTTATACCCACGTGCATGACCTCGTGTGGTCCGTGTAGCCTCATTTTTTTACCGCCGCTCAAGTCTCATATTCGATGCCGGAAGCATGTGTGTGTGTGTGACTGTGACTGAGCGTGTGGCACTGCTGCACGTGTGATGTGTCGTTTCGTTAGTTTAGCTTATTGTACTGTATTTGTTCTTTCGCACCGGCAGTCTGCCGAGCTTTGCATCTTGCTGCTGGCGTGGGCTGCCCGCCGAGCACTTGTTACTTGCTCGGCTGCGCCGGCGGGCTGCGACTCAAACAAGCATCCCCAATCAATGTTTGCCATTTGACTTGCTGGTTCTGCGCGTGTTCATGCACGTGCGTCATTCCAGTGTTCTTGCTCTGGTTTGTTGTTTGTTTGTTTTTCTAAAGTTGCGAAGCTCTGTTCGGTAGCGCAGTTGTGGGCAAAGATCGCTATGAAAACCCTGTTCCTCTGTTCACCTGAAGGTCTGTTTTACTATAAATTAATTTCTTGTTTGCTTCTTCGTTTCCTGCCCATGCCCTGAGCAACTGCAGTTACACATTGTACTGTCTGTTCCACAATCCGCGAAATACGGATGTGATGTGGTGAAGGCATACTGACCTTTAAGAGATACTATCTACGAGGAAAACCCGTGCAGCTGCCGTTAACCAAAGATTGATTTTATTGTTTATGACAGCCAGACAATATAATCTTTTGTATCAATGTCTGTCTGTGAGGCTATGGTCAACACGTATGCTCACGCTCTTTCCTCTGTCCTGCACTTCTGCGGTGGACGTCGTTTGTCAGCCGCGTGAGGCAGCATTCCTATTATCCTCTGGCAAAGGCCAGCTCTTCTCCGTTATCTTGAACACCCTTGGCAACGGGCGTGGCAGGTCAGCTGCGGACGTGTACTCTGCAGAGTTAGTTTTCAATGTTTATTTCATCATAATCATCTCGTGATGATGTGTTGTTCTCCTGGAAATATGCATGATAAACTCGTGATAGACTTGCGCCAGCCAGGAAGCAAAACTATTTTAAAGTTTGATTGTGGTATAGGGCGAGATTATGATTTCATGTGCATCACGCAGTACTTGTGCGCTGCACATTCAATATGGGCTCTGCTGCCCGCGCGTTAACATTGGAAAATTGTAGCCATAGCCGCAACATGACCTTGTGATTCCTGCCTGATTAGCTGATTCTCTGGCACAAGTTTGGCTAACCAAATTTGTATCGTGTTTTTCACTGTTGCGTTCAAATAAACACACATTTTGCGTTTCTATGCGTGGGAGCTAGCTGGACAAGTTGTTTATAATGCTGATTCTGACAGTGACAGCTCACGCACAGTTTACAAGATGAAACTAGAGCCTCATTTCACATTCACACAAACTAACAGCGTGGGTTATTCGCATTTGCGAAAAGAACAGTCCGGTATCTCTTCCATCATGCCTCTGTGGTCTTGTGGTTACTGGCCGGCTGCCTGTCTGGCTCAAACCTCAAAACGTTTGTCTTCAAAAGCGGCTTGTTGTTATTGTGTGCTGTGTGAGCTTGATACGCCCCAGCTGTGAAAATCAGTGTCCGTTTTATTGCTTCGTTTCAGGCGGCGCTTCATTCGGGTTTGTATTGTTGCGAATCCTGTATCTGCTTTGGCTGTTACGAGCATGAGCTGGCTGGCTCCGCTTCCGCTCTATATCTGCCACCCCTTCTCAACGTTGTGCAAAAACATACAGTCGCTGTTGTCATTTTTGCGTTTTAACTGTTGTTCAAGCTTATATGGCCGAAATCTGTATATATCTGTCCTTTAAAGTCATATTGTAAAGACACATTGTACAGACACTCACTTATATGTTGGTCTGTGTGCACGTTGTCGTAGTGTCCTTATCATAATGTGCCTTTATCGTCTTCATTTTCTATTTTTGCTCGTTCTCCCAAAATAGACTATGTCAGCAACTTAATCATACCGCCTACCACGTGTTGTGAGTCAGCCTGTTGACACGACACGTGTTTCAGCTTTGCATCTTAACTGTTCAATTTTTATGTCATGATTAGAATTCAGACGGGATCCCGATCCCGAAGGGTTTTTATCCCTATCAGGAATCCCGATCCCAGAAATTTCGAAATAAATCCCGGTCCCGAACTCGAATCCCGATCCTGAAACGTATCGGGATCAGAAGATTTTCACCAGCCGTCAATTTATTCGGTATTTTGCACTGGATAGTATTCATTTATTCCTCAGGTGCCATATTCAGACTCAAAAAATTGTTTCTTTTTGCTGCAGTTTTATTAACAAAGGGCCTTCAACCAACTTTGATGCATAAAACTTGAAAAAGAGCCACGATATCATCGGTTCTTACGTGACTAAAATTATTTGCTTTGATCCCGATCCCGAACTTTTGGCTAATCCCTCTCCCGATCTTTTTCCAGTCCCGAATCCCGATCCGAAAATTTATGGGGTTGGTCCCGATCCCGATTCCGGTCCCGAACTTGCTATCCCGTTTGAACCCTGGTCATGATGAATAGATAAGCAAAGAAGATTCATATCTAATTTCTAGGTGCCAAAACTTACACGTTGCCTGCTGTTGCTGCGCGTCTACATGTATGTCGTCAACCCTGCATAATCCTGCTCAACAGAACCTAAAAAATAAAAAATATTGGTTGGGCAAATAAGAGAAAACGATCGCAAGATGATATCGTTCGAGGAGCGTCCTGGTCCGAGTCTGGGCTCACAGTCTGAGCCGGGCAGAGACGGCGTGTTGGTCGATGACGAATCGTCCAGTAACAATACGTCACATCACCAACAGCCACAACAACAACATCAGCCCCGGCCGAGACCACGATTTGCCGACCAGGAACCGGACGAAGACAATGACCCAGATCATGAACTGGTCTTAGATAATGACCAACCGACCACGGACTTTGAGTTTAGGCCAAAGGCCAAACCGAATAAAAGAGGAAAGTCGCCAGCGGCGTTGTTTGAGCGTCTGTTCAGTCGCAATAAAAGCGCTACTTCCGGATCGGGGCCGCTCGTCACCGAGAGTAACGGAATGAGTATGAGAGTAAGTGTGCTAATGGTGATGTGGATAGTTTTTACCTTGCTAACTCAGGGTGCATTCGCATCCGAGGAATCCTGGGTTAGCAAGGCGACTCTGATTAGCTCGATACGAGTATTATGGAAGCTGTGGTTGGCGTGCTGCAGACAAAGTGTCCGGAATGTGCGCGTGTAATCTGACAGAGTGTTGAATTGTACTCCTTTTACAGTCACTAGTTTCTCACAGACAATGACAATCAAACATTTCATCTTCTTTTTTTCAGGACCTCGATCGCGAATTCCGCAAATGCAAGGAATCGGACGACCCTCGTCTTGACCTCAGTTCGTCAGATGTGAGTAAATTGTTTTTATCATATGTCTATGTTTAGTCGTTATAGTCGTTATTATGATATTTATCTGATAATTTTTGCATTTGTGCAGATCACCGCAATTCCGCCATCGATCAAGGACCTGTCTCACTTGACCGAATTGTTCCTGTACAAGAATAAGCTCACCGCCTTACCCAATGAAATTGGATGTCTGGTACGTTGTCGGCATTGAATCATGATGTGATGTGAACAAAATGAAAGAATAAATGGTGCAATACAATATCTTTCTGTTCAGGTCAATCTGAAGAAACTTGGCCTGTCCGAAAACTCACTCGCAACACTGCCCGAGACGCTATGTTCACTCGCGCAATTGCAAACTCTCGATTTGAGACACAATCGTTTGAATGAGGTAAGTCAGCGTGATTTTCAAATTGTTTTCCAATGCGTGTGTTTCATTTATCTTCTGAAAACGGAAACCTTTTCAGTTACCGCCTGTGATATACAAAATCCCCGAGCTCGAAACATTATGGCTGCGTTTCAACAGGATCACCACGTTTAGCGATGATATTGGACAGTTATCGGTTGTGTTTTTCTCTCCCGTGTTATTTTCTCTCTTCCCGTTAATGTATTTTTCTTTATTTTTACAGAGATTAAAAATGTTGGATTTGCGTGAGAACAAGCTGCATTGTCTGCCCGGTGCCATTGGTGAACTGCAATGTTTGACCGTGTGTTTGCTGTCACATAATCAGTTGAAGACCATACCTGATGGTTAGCTCTAGCTGGCGTACCTTTTTTGGTTTCATATCACAGCTTAATATGTGTGCGTGCATCAGCATTGGCCCGTGTGTTCCGCGAACCGTCCATTTTGTGAATTGTGAGGTGATCATGTAACATACAGTGAATTTCGCCTGTTTTCTCAGCCGATTGGTACACCGAGAAATCGTCAGTACGAATGTTACAGATGAATTGTAATACTTTCTCGATCGGCTTCTGCGTCTTGTTCTTTGGAAAGAGTATTTTCGTTTTATTGTGGCTTTTGCGTGCAATTCCAGGAAGTAGTAAACCTCAAAAAAAATGAGACCACCAATTGTTGCGACCATAAAACATTAGTTGCTGCGTACAAAATAACTTTGGTTTTCATGAAGGACACTGTTTTGCAAACTGACAAGTTCCTGCTTTTGAATAAAAATAGACAAATTTCAGAAATCGGCCAGTGCTCCCTGCTCAACCACCTCGACCTGCAACACAACGAGTTGACTGCCATACCTGAGTCGATCGGCAGTCTCACGAATCTGTCGAGACTTGGACTCAGGTTTGTCGTTTTTTTTTCGTTCAGACCTGAATGCACACTTAGTGACCGCATTTAACTCACTTTATTTCGCTATTTTTACTTTTGTTCAGGTACAACAAGCTTCAGTCCATCCCGAGCTCGTTATCAAATTGTGTCAAATTCGAGGAATTCACAGTCGAAGGCAACTCGCTCACTCAACTGCCCGTGAGTTTGGGTTGCAATTTTTACGCAACAAATCTGAAAAAAATATATTTGTTGATGTTGATGTAATTGCTTGTATTCCAGGAGGGCCTGCTGGCGAATCTGTGCAGTCTGCAAACGATCAATCTTAGTCGCAATTTATTCACCGCATTCCCACAAGGTGGACCAGCGCAATTTGTTGCTGCTGTGGTTAGTTTTTTACGGTTTTCGAATGCTTTATGCCAGTTTTCTGATGTATGACAGCGCATCGAAGTTGATCTGGTGGGTGATTGTCGCATGAAACTTGGTGATCATCGCAGTGTGGCCTATCGGTAAACAATTTGGCGCAAGAATGAAATATGAATGAAAACTTTATTTGGAAGCGTTTACACAATGAGAAAAAGTTTGATTTTGAAGACACCAGAAAACGATCACCAAGTTTGATACAAACCCAGCTCAGTTCAGTGACTCAAGGAAAAATCCTGATAAGATTCACCAAGACACATTGCAGACTGTGAACATGAACCACAATCAGATCAGCAAGATTCCGTTCGGCATTTTCTCGCGCGCATCCTCACTCACCCGATTGCACCTCAAATCGAACGAGTTGACCTCATTGCCACTTGGTGTGTTTGGCAGCGACATTAGTTGTGTTTTGTTGGCAGATTTTTCTTATTATTATTGTTTGCTTGAATTAATCTGTCGGAAAGCTGTTCTATATTTCAAAGTATATCACATTGTTTTTTGTTTGTAGACATTGGCACATGGACGAGTCTGGTGGATTTGAATGTGAGCACGAATCAGCTGAAGATTGTGCCCGACGACATTGATAAACTGCAGAACTTGGAGGTGCTCATATTGAGCAATAATAATTTGAAGGTTTGTTTTGAGGTGTTTGTTTTTAGTTTTCTTTGTTGGGTTGTGGGAGAAAAAATAAACAAATGGTGTTGTTGCTGCAGCTTTATTCGCACGATCAGCGAAACATTTTTGTGACTTTTATCAAGTTCGTCATGCGTTTTGTTGATTCTCAGATGGTGCGGTTGAGAAATCGCCGCCCAAACGTTTCTACTTCGGCCGTTAACTGCGGCAACAATCAAATATTGCATGATTTCGTCATTTGCGTGCCAACTTTTTATTTCAAACTTTCTCATTATTTCCAGCGTCTTCCCGCAACGATTGGTAATTTAAAAAAGCTTCGAGAGTTGGACCTGGAGGAAAACGAGATCGACGTTTTGCCGACAGAAATCGGTTCGATTCATTTTTGTTCCCAATTATTTTTTCGTTGTGTCTCGCAACTTCGTGAAACTTTGTTATAGGCAAGGCAGGGTCCTTTTCCTTCTTCTTTCTGAAGCGGTGACCCCCTTCAGGGGCCAAATGTACCAGAAGGCGGTGGGGCATGGCCCCTGTGGCCTCCCTGGATCCGCCCTTGGCAAGTTCGATGTTATCATAACTTCACATAGCCTTTGGCGTTCCCAAAAATTCGCCGTAATTAAGGACTTCGTTGTAAGCATATTCAGACTTCGCATATGGACGACACTTGAGTGTCCCGCAGAGTAATATTTATGCGTTTACAGTTCGTTATGAGCTTACCCCTCTCAGAGAGGCCCACTAAGGTTAAATATGCACGGTTCTGGAAATGTAGGACTCAGAAAAAATATTTGCTGTAGATTTATGCAAGTGTGTGAAGCTGTTTTCCACATCAAAATACCCCAAATCTTGTGTATTTTTGGGCGGTAAGGCATTGTGCTTAACTACCAGTTCGTTATAAGCATACATTCACTTTGTGCTTGTCCCGTCGATATGCTTATAACGAAGTTTCACTGTATAATTTTCTCGTATTTGCAGGGCACCTCACTGAACTGAAGAAACTCTGGGTGCAAACAAATAAATTATCGTGCCTGCCTCGTACCATTGGGTTGGTCCTGTTGTCTGTTCTTGTAAATTTTTTGTTAATAATTTCGCATTAAATATATTCTTCAGAAATCTTTCGCAACTGCAAGATTTCCGCGCCGGCGAGAATAATCTGACCTGTCTTCCTGATGAAATCGGTATGTTCACGGGTTCTGTTTTTGGGCTAATGCGAATACGTTGCTGTTCCGACTTAACTCCACGAAATTTTTAATTTTGAACCGACAGGTCATTTCCCCCTTTCATTTCAGGCAATCTTGAATCGCTGAAGTCGCTGTACATCAACGACAACCCGTCACTGCACAATCTGCCCGTCGAGTTGGCACTGTGCCAATCATTGGAGATCATGTCCATCGAGAATTGTCCGTTGTCGCAGATTCCGCCCGAAATCACCGCCGGCGGGCCTTCGCTCGTCATTCAGGTACGGTTGTCCCTGTGCGGGCTATTTTTGAGAAGTGTTACGCGTGCATGACATGACACTAGATTAGTCATGTGGTCCATCTGCACTGACGATGACCTGATGCACCGTCCGTCGTTTGCGAACATTCGAAACAAACACTCGCTACACAACTCATATTACGGAACTTGCTTCGGTGTGTGCTCTGAGAATAAATCAGGGAGCATTTTGTTAAGCACGTTGCCTGATCTGTCAAGCGCAGAAAGCGTGTGACAGCAACCAAAAGTTACCGTCACTACCACCAACGGTTGCGAGCACCTTACTTATCAGGCAAATGCCTTTGAAAATGTTTGCCAAGCCTGCACCTTGTCACTGTGAGGGTACACTGTTGTGCCTCGTGGTCGTGGTATGTTTCACATAGATCAGGCGAAGGGCTAAACCATATTGTCTTTTTGCTTTCAGTTCCTCAAGATGAACACGGGCCGTGCGTTTGTGTGACGCTGCTACCAAATTGAGCTTGTTGCATCAGGCACTTCTTCATTTTCTCATTGACGATTGACGATTCGTCGCAGACGTGGACTTAAAACCATAAATAATTGTTGTGCGATTCTTGAAGCTTGTTACATATGTGTAGATTCTGACTGTTCAGTTTGGTTTGCAAGAAAAATCATCGGTCGAGGTCCATCGGTATATTTTGCAAGCCAACTTTGACACACCGTCCTACTTGTGATAATGTTGTCGCTAAATTATCATCAACGAAGCTAGTTATTGGCGGTTACTCTGCTGTCAAACATTCTGTATCGTCAGATTCTTTAAGGTATTTGAGCTGTAGAAAAACTGAAAAATGCCGTTTCTATGGAAATAAGTGATTTTGAATGGCTTGGACGGTGTTTCGTGGATTCGGCCTGTCAGCACAAAATACCTGATCATTACTAAAATTCTTGCGGGTGCTTTCCAACAAAACACACTGTGACCTTATTATTGCCAAGTTGAAAACGTAAATATTATTTCTTTCTGTGTTTTTTATTTCTGAACATTTGGACTGCAGATGTGGTTCTTTTTGAGGTTATGGTGCAACTATCCAAATTTTCCTCTTTTGTATTGTTTCGAAAGTTCATAACTTGTGGTTCCAAAATCTTTTTTCAGCTTTCAGCTAAAATTTCGTGAGAAGGAATCTAATTTACGTCACTCACAGAGAACCACGCTGTTTTCAATACATTCTTCAGTTTTGTTGATTGACAATTGCAAGATATGTTTTTGGACTAGTTTACATCTCAGTATCTGTGTTTTGCGTGGCCCCACAAGTGCGATGTGATATGGAAATTACATCTACTGGCTTCCAAGGTTTTCCGAACTTTTCCTATGAGTTGCTTTGCTACCACAAACATTGTGGCATTGTGTGCTTGGTTTGTGATATACTGGCAGGCGGAAAAAAAACCGGTTTTTTTCCGGAAAAAAACCGAAAAAAAACCGTTTTTTTTCCGAGACCCGAATACTTTTCCATTTATTTTTCCGTGGGTATCTTTTCGGTTTTTGATCGGAAAAATATCGGTACTTTATCCCAATTTTTCCAAAAAATTGTAATGCAAAACTGATGAGTTTTTCGATTTTAGTGAAAAATTGGCTCGAGCACAAAAATTAACCGACCCAAAATGGGCCAAGAAGCGTGTAAACCAAGTGTTTTCGACTGACTTCAACACTCTTCAAGAGCACTCTCGTCACTTCGAACAAATTTTGCACTGAAATTGTTATATTTTTCGAAATTACGTTCTTAAGTACTGGAAAAGTATTTGGAAAAAAAACGGTTTTTTTCGGAAAAAAAACCGTTTTTTTTCCACGAAAAATAAAAAACGGTTCTTTATGACAGTATAGTTTGTGATATATATTATATTAATATTAATATACAAGAAAAATGCGATTTTTGTCCATATTCTCATGCATCGCCCAGAACTAAAACTGTTTCATGACGAAATGTTCGTTGTTCGCTGTTTTCTTTGTTGATAACCAATCTGTGACCAGCAGTAGTTAAAAAAGACGATACAAAATAATGGTTGTTTTGTGGTGGCTTACAAAAATCACAATGATCCGTCTTTCTCAGCGAGCGATCTTTTTCATTGATGCTTCACGAAGTTCTGTGACATCGGTTACAATATTTGACCATTGAATTCACGCTGCGCGACAGTGTTATCCACCACAGATTACATGTATATGTGAAACATCAGCTAGCCAGCTATCAGCTTGATGTATCAAGGCCAATCACAACCGTGGTCCCAATTCTTGACGCAACAATAGCCATCGTTCACATATCCGTGATTGCCAAACACGATGGTCACGTTGCCAGATGGACGGATCACGTGACAGTCGCCTGATTCCCGGTCGGTGCAGAATTGATAGCCGATGGCGTCGCGCGAACTGCTGGAAACATTAAAGAATGTTGCGGTTGCTTCTCGTTTTGATCACTTTTTGCTTTCGTTAATGACTTGTGAGTTTTTTGGTCCCCTGTCGCAGGCATCGAGTTATCCAAACTTGTTCGGTCCAAC
Organism: Rhynchonema sp. JSB1_4; assembly: GCA_030248065.1. NCBI lineage: Eukaryota > Metazoa > Nematoda > Chromadorea > Monhysterida > Xyalidae > Rhynchonema > Rhynchonema sp. JSB1_4. The sequence goes on from JASAMV010003828.1 coordinate 17,381, forward strand.
GCACGAAAGCCACTCCGAGCGTAAAGGCTTATAGTAATGTGGTCACATCATCTCGTCAAAGAAAGTCGTCGAACACATGTATTAGTTTCGCGCTCATTTGGGGCTCATGTGTTCGACGACTTTGTTTGACGAGATGATTTTTACGACAAGACCATTAGCCAGACAATTACCCCCAGCTTATTCCCACGTGCACAAAGGATATTAGTTTCGAGAGATATCCGTGATGATAGGTGTCAGTCACTCGATTTCAAACCCCGGCTTTAAACAGACCAAACACCGCACATGCTCACCAAGGAACACAGCAATAGGTAATGCCATTTTTCGATTGTGACTCAACTCATAAATAGTCAAAGCACAAGATCAGACGCATGACTAAACGGATTTGATAAATAATATGTACCACCGTTTTAGAGAATGCTTAGAACTAAACTTGTGCGTTTTTATGCACAAGTTTTCTGCTGCGAGCGAATCTAGCAGTCTATCCTTTCAGGCCAGTTGCCGCACAGAATAACGTCAATGGGCCAGTGCCGAGTCCTGATCTCGATCACGTCTCTTTTTGTCGTGACCATTGCCAAAGGTGAGCCCTCTCTAATGAAAACAATCTCTTGAACGTAGCGGGTGCAGTTGAAGTCCAAGAAAGTTCAGCCCCACCAGCTCAAATAATGGCCCAATTTTTAGAATTCGAGCTCGCGGTCAGAACAGGTGATGCTGGACAGCAGGGTACTGATGGCTGGGTGTCGGTGTTCATGCGCGGATTGCAGGGGTAAACATTTGTGTGTGTGCTACATACTGTATATGCAACAGAAGAGTAATGCCCAGCTTGTAGTAGTTTTTACATTCATAGCCAGCTGTCTCCAGCTGGTGCCTGATGGCGTATCGGTATGTAAGTCTATTTTCCGATATCAACCGAATTATGTAAGTCTCTTTTTTTAGCGAAAACGAGTTTAATCTCAACCGACTCAACTGTATCCGTTGCAATGCTGACATGTTTGAGCCTGGACTGACCGATCGATTTCTGGTCGATTTTCACGACGGCTATGGCCCGGTCACTGAACTACAGCTGAAGTTGACGAGCAATCAAAATCTCAAGGACAGTGAGTACCGTCACGTTCTCTGACAAGCCGCGTTGGGGACTGGGGTCGTGCCATAGTGGCGGATTCAGCCCTCCAGTCAAGGGAGGGACCAAATCGAACAAGTCGTTCTTACTTAGTGCTCATTCCGTTTTTGAATAGTCATTTTTATCCTCTATCCGCAGTGCTTGTCGGCAATTTTAGGCCAGATGCGAAATATGAACATTTGCGCGAAATTTTGACGCTTTTTGCACGCGCGACACCACCCATTTCATTGATAATGGGTGCGTGTGTCTCGGGCGTGTCTGACGCGCGAACCGCGCGATAAAATTTGCACTTTTAATGCGTGCTAGAGTGAAATCCTGCTACAATGTGTAGAGGTCCTTTTCCTTCTGCGTTCCGAAATGGTGCCCCCTCAGGGGTCAAAGGGGCATGGCCCCCTGGATCTGCTCTTAGGTCGTGCATCACCGTCACATAATGTTTCAGGTTGGAACGTGATTGACGTCACCCTGAAACTTCTGCATGTCGATGGGCCTGTTCCGGCGGTAAAATTTTACTTCGGCAGGTAAACAATCGGTTGAGAATCTCACTAAATCAAACCTGTGATGATGATGCATCGCTGAAATTTGTTGTGCAACAGCAGCCTTTAACGAACTTTTGCACTGTTCACAATTAGTGGTATCAATATTATTAGAATATTTTGAACCAACTCAATTCACATGCATCAAACCTTCACTCGTTTACTAAGTTTTATGATCGATGTCTTTCATTCGAAAGAGCAAATAACCAAAAACGAGTTTAACAATGTATGATTAGGTATTCTTCAGCGCCGATCTCACGTGGCATGCAGACTACGATCAATATTTCTACTATCACTCACCGGTGGTCAAAGTGAAAGAGTGTGTCGCACTACAATGGACCACGTGGGCCGGTGTAAATACGACGTGCAATTACAATGGTCAAAGACACAGACAACGAATTGTACTAGCATCCCAAATGGCTTATGATCCAACTAAGCGGTGTGACCAACGCGAGGAGAATTATGGGTACATTCCGTGCCCAACACAAGACGACGGTAAGGCACATTTGGTTGATTATTGAAACAAAATGGATCTAATTAAAAAAGTTTTTTCCACATTTTTGTCCATGCCGTACCTATGCTGACTGGCAGCAATTCGAGTGCAGTCCGTCCTTTTTATAGTGAGAGGGACCCGTCATTTTCTGTCACTAAAAAATCCTTTTAGCGGTGGTAGATCACTAATTTAGTGCGATTAGACTAGAGATCACCGAGATCGGTATCGCTCCGATCCCAAACAGATCAATAACAATAACTTCCAGACCTTCTCGGCCAAGAAACGTTCCTCACTATCGTTATCAGTGTGACAGTAGGCGGGTTTCTACTTCTGCTCGTCGTTTTGATGATTGTTTATCTCTGTTGCCGCAACCGCCACGCTGAACAACAAAAGAAAAGCCAGGAGAGACAATACCAAATCATCCGAGATGATCCTCATTACGATCCAAACTATGATGACAATCTTTACGTTAGCAAATCGGCGGATGTTTGAACAAGGCCATTGGGGTTTGGCCTTTCGAACATTATATATGCATCAGTTCTTTGTGTGTTCAGAAGTTAACGTGTTTCGAAGTTAATCGTTGTGTTATTTTTATTGTGTAAAGTTTTTCAAATGATTTGCCATGCCAGCATGCGACCTCATCTGTATTAAAAAACTGCCAGCCATACCCATTCGCGAGCCCATCGCAAGGCATCGCTGGCTCTGTCGTCTTTTTGTCGTCTGGGAACCACACAAAGTTTGGTAATGCTTACCCAAATTCTTACAATGTGAGAACTCAGCAAGTCTGAGTAGACTTTACACATCAACAACCTGTGCCGTGCATTGGAAGTTTATCACCCGCGTAGCTGCCAGTCTATATCTGCATTGTGCCCACCTGTTGCGCCAAATACCGATAAAAACCACAAAAGTGCCCGCCCGCGAACCAACCCAGCAGTTTGGCGACATTTGCCATGCAGTCTGAATCCAGCCTCTTCCGTCAATCTACAAATGTGTTGATTCGTGTCGAAACAGGTCAGTCCCACGCCGACGCACTGCGTACGACCGGTTAACGGATGCACGTGCTGGAAACCAATGGAACTCTGTATAAGCAATGGGTGAGTTTGCTTGTTGGCAGCAGACGATGTTGAATAATAACGGGGAGCGCATGTGTACATTCCAAAATCCTTTGTGAACAAAAAATGGCTTTCTTCGACTGGGGCTCGAACCCAGTATATTGTGAAACATCAGCCAGTTGCACATACTGGTGCTAAAACACAGCGCTGTGCACTGGTAGAGCTTTACGGATGCTTCAATCAGCGGGATCAGCTTTGCTGCTCACGTGACTTTTTGAATATTGCGAGATTTAGTGCCTTGCTGTCCGGAAGAATTGGCATCTGGAAACAACTTCCACACTGCTCCAAAATGTGGAAATCAGACATGATCCAAACAAATATTACGTCGTTCAAATTGCTACTGCCTTTGGCCTTACAAATCAGAACCCAATAATGGTAGAGTTCAATAACGAAGCAATGCGGTTCATTCGCTCGGATGTGTTAAAACTGCACAAAAACTAGACAACAATGCTCAGCGCCTCGACAAACCAGACACAATTGGGCGTGCTCCGGCTCCGGTATCACATCCTGTTGACTGAGAAAGAATCCGTTGACCGGGTCCGCGTTGGCGACACACACGGCAAAAATTGTGGCAATAATAAAATCGGACTTCATGTTCTGGTGTCAGAATTTTTTTGCGTGTCCATACAGCTACAGTAAATTCGCAAGCCGCCGCCGCGTAGCACTAGACATTCAAAAACAGCCTCGACCAGCTGGTCTCATTTATGCGATGAACTCCAAATGTGCAAGTGGCCCTGTGTGTATTACATTTGCCGTACTGTTTTGATAAATGCGCCGAACCAGTGCGATCCCAAGAGACAGTTTGCGGCGCATCATGAGAAAAGTTTTTGAGAGCGCACTTTGAATGTGCTTCAAAAGAAATTTACCCGTTCTGGTTTCGGCTGAAAGTTTCACTCCAGGCATGGGAAGAGTGAGCATGAGGTGGGCTCAGAGCTAAGAGAAACATTTCATTCTACACGGCACTAATCCTGCACCAAAGTGTGTTACACACATCTCTGTCTTATCTCTATCACGTCAGGTTGGTCATACTGTGCGTCACTGCAACTTGCACATTTGAGGTTTGATTTATTTCAGTCCTTGCACAGCTGAGCTGCATAACGATGTTATCGGTGGCACGAAGACCGTCACATAGCATAGCATAGCAACTTGAGCGCAAAGAAACAGTGGAAAACCTTTTTGAAACTGGTTGAAACGAGTGGGGCATCTTGATGTTGACGTCAAGCTCAGGTTCAGCATCATACAGTCGATTCTCGTTATATCTAGTATATTCGCTGTTAGTACAAATTCTAGTTTAGCATACTTGCTGGCGTGTCCCGAAATTTTTCAGCACTGCGATTCGTTATAAGTAGGTATATGCCATATTCGACATACATAGTATTAAGACTCAAGATGTCCCAGACGGTATTTTGCGCGGAATTATGATTCGATATGAGCATATTTTCGACTGCACAGAACAAGCAGCGGAATGTGTGCGTTCGATATCGATAATGCACCCATACGTTCAAAAATTAAAATAAACTAAAGAGGATTATCATGCTTTTGTGCACATAGCCATGCGAAAACTTGAGTGAAATGACCTCATCGCTACAATACATCGTCATGCTATCCTTGAGTACTGACATTTCAGAAACATGTTGCACCGCAAAGAATCTTGACTGTGAATGAGTTCCTCTTCCTCCGACAGGAATTGAAAGAGAATGAACGAGAGATAGATATAGACATAGACATACGTAGCGTTAGACAAGTTTTCATATCTGAAGTTTTTTTCCGTTGTTTTCCCGGAAATAAAACGGTTTTTTCATTCAGTCGCTGTACATTTTGCCTTTCCTACCTACCACTGCCACCGACAACAAAACACAAATTCACACAAACGTATTGCAGAAAACCACAAGGACCTTGTAGCAGGCAGAAGCAGAAATATGGCCGCAACGGCAGCTGACAGCACAAGTACTGACCAAGATATTTTAAATCGTCGACGAGTTGATGCGTATTTCGGTTCGTTTTTCGTCGCGTGCTTGCCTTGCTTTGGTTCTGGTTTGTTGGTATACTGGCAGGCGGAAAAAAAACCGGTTTTTTTCGGGAAAAAAACCGAAAAAAACCGTTTTTTTCCGAGACCCGAATACTTTTCCATTTATTTTTCCGTGGGTATATTGTCGGTTTTTGATCGGAAAAATATCGGTACTTTATTCCAATTTTTCCAAAAAATTGTAATGCAAAACTGATGAGTTTTTCGACTTCAGTGAAAAATTGGCTCGAGCACAAAAATTAACCGGCCCAAAATGGGCCACAAAGCGTGTAAACCAAGTGTTTTCGACTGACCTCAACACTCTTCAAGAGCACTCTCGTCACTTCGAACAAATTTTGCACTGAAATTGTTATATTTTTCGAAATTACGTGCTTAAGTACTGGAAAAGTATTTGGAAAAAAACGGTTTTTTTTTCGGAAATAAACCGTTTTTTTTCCACGAAAAATAAAAAACGGTTCTTCATGACAGTACATTTGTTGGTCTTCCATCAACATTGTTCTGATCTCATCTCAGCAACACCCAGCAACAACGATTGGTTGTGGAATGCCCCGGACGATAATGACGAGTTGTTCGGTGTCGGGGTGCTGGATGCGATCAAGCAAATGTTGGTCGAATATCACCAACGTCGCGTGCGTGATGGGGAAACAGACGAGCCGATTGTGATACCAGCAGACGATGAAGAGGACCTGACGAAGACGACTGATGAACGAAAACCGTGAGCTCGCTGCGCTTTATGCACAACTTTTTATTTGTGTTGCCTGAGGATCGACATCTGAGAGGTCCACCCCACCCCAGTGTATACTTGCGGGCCGGAAAAAAAACCGTTTTTTTTCCGGAAAAAAACCGAAAAAAAACCGTTTTTTTTCCGAGGCCCGGAAAAATACGTTTTTATTTTTCCGGAAATTTTTCCAAGTGGCAACTTTTGGAAAAAAAACGGTTTTTTTTCCAAAAATTTCCGAAATATTTTCAAGGGTTACGAAAGCATGTTGTCAAAACTAATGTAAATCGGTGCTAAACAGTTCAAGATGAGCACTTTTTAATCTCCAAGTGCATTTTTAGCATGTTTCAGGCCATTTCCCGACAAAATTTTCTCCAAAATAGGCGTTTTTGGACCATGGGTATCCTTAAGTACTGGAAAAATATTTGGAAAAAAAACGGTTTTTTTTCCGGAAAAAAAACGGTTTTTTTTCCAAAAATATATTTTGCGGAAAAATACGCAAGTATACCCCAGTGTAGTTCCTGGGGGGAGGGGGGTCCCCCCCCAAGGTACACTAACCGCCAGTGTAGTTCCTGGGGGGGGGGGAGCGGGGGGGACCCCCCTCGGGTACGTCTGTTCCCCCTCCGAGGTACGCCTGCCCCACTGTTCCCCCTCCGGGTACGTCTGCTCCCCCAATTTTTTCCTAAAATGGGCAAATTTAGGCCTAAAATAGGCATTTTTAGGCCAAAAATAGGTAAACATTAGCTGAAACCTCCAAAAAAACGCCAAAATACTCTTTTTATAGGGGATTTTTCGCAAAAGAAGGCAAAAATAGTCCAATTTTTCGACCTCAAAAAATGACTTTTTTCCGTCCCCCCCCCAAATTGGGACTTCCCCCCCCCCCCCCCCCCCCCCCAGGTAGGTACGTCTGTTCCCCCTCCGAAAATAGTGGAGGGTACGTCTGTTCCCCCTCCGGACCAGGAACTACACTGCTAACCGCCGCGACCAATGTACACTGTACACTAATCGCCGCGCCAGGTACACTAACCGCCTCAATTTTTGCCTAAAATAGGCAATTTTAGGCCTAAAATGGGCATTTTTAGGCCGAAAATGGGCGATTTTTAGGTCGATGTTGTCAAAAGTCGCCAAAATACCCTTTTTATGGAGAACTTTTCCAAAAAGGGCAAAAAATCGGTCAAGTTTTCTACCTCAAAAATTGACTTTTTCCTGAATTTGGGTCTTCCCCCCCCCCGCCTTCCCCCCAGGGAGGTACACAAACCGCCGCACAGAAAAAAGGGTAGGTACACTTATACTTGCGTATTTTTCCGCAAAATAAATTTTTGTTAAAAAACCGTTTTTTTTCAAATATTTTTCCAGTACTTAAGGATACCCATGGTCCAAAAACGCCTATTTTGGAGAATATTTCGTCGGGAAATGGCCTGAAACAGGCTAAGAATGCACTTAGAGATTAAAAAGTGCACATTTTGAACTGTTTAGTACCGATCAGTGTAGTTCCTGGGGGGGAGGGGGGTCCAGGGTTTATTTTTTAAAAATGGGCTAGTAGCAAGAAGCAAATAAAATATAAAAAATTTAGTAGCTTTTTTGCCGCCGAAAAGCCAATTTACTAGCTTTTTTGGCCAAAATACAAAATTTAGTAGCTTTTAGGCTACTAAATTTGAAAATTTACTAGCTTTTCAAAAAAATTAGTAGCTAAAAAGCTACTAAATTTGGTTAAAAAAATCCTTGGGGGGTCCCCCCTCGGGTACGTCTGTTCCCCCTCCATACCTTTTTTATTGAGATTTTTTTCCTAAAAGGGGCAAAAATGAGCCAAATTTTCGACCTCAAAAAATAACTTTTCTCCAAATTTGGGTCCTCCCCCCCCTTCCGGGTCCCTCCCCCCCTTACCCCCCCCCCCCAGGTGGGTACGTCTGTTCCCCCTCCGAAAAAAGGGGGGTATCGCCTGTTCCCCCTCCGGACCAGGAACTACACTGGTACCGATTTACATTGATTTTGACAACATCCTATCGCAACCTTGGAAAATATCTCGGAAATCTTTGGAAGAAAACGGTTTTTTTTCCAAAAGTTGACACTTGGGAAAATTTCCGGAAAAATAAAAACGTATTTTTCCGGTCCTCGGAAAAAAAGGTTTTTTCCGGCCCGCAAGTATGGGTACACGTACACTAACCGCCGCGCCGGACCAGGAACTACACTGCCCCACCCATACCCATTCCCCCACAGTTTTGAAAACCCACAAACCCGCACCCACACTCACATATTTGATGAAAAAACCCACGCCCACACAGTCGCCGAAAAAGCCCGCACTCACCCCCAGATTTCGAACAAAAAAGGAGCCGTTCTTCCATCCGTATCGACGACTGCAAGATTCATTCATTCACATTTATCGTTATCAATAATTCAAATGTATTCCCTGTTCACAGAATTCAACAACCAGCAGCTTCGACGTCGCGATCCGACCACATGCGTGACTCCATACAATCGTGCATCAATCGATTTAGGGATTGGCCGACCGCAGATGACGATCGCGTTATTGCTGGTTCAATGCATTGCATTTCGTTGTTTTTGTTCACGTTATGGCAAAGAAAACGATGCCATGTTTTTTCTTATTTATTTGCACCTGATTTTCAGGCGCCGTGGACGTGAACGAATATTTCGACAGTGTTCCCAGTCTTCCAACATCAGGCGCCGATCAATCCGCATCAAATGGAATTCTGTCAGTGGAAGAGTCGCGCAAACGAATCGCCAAATATTTCGAACGACCAAAGAAGGTGGGTTGAGATAAAATTTCAGCATTGTCAATCAATCAGGTATATGTACAGTATAGCTGGATTTTTACTACCTTTTTTATGTAAATTTCAGATCCATACCACCAAGAACCGACCGCGTTCGATCCTGAAACGACGCGCCAATGGTGACGCATCGATATCGCCGGAGCTGGCTGAACACGCTGTGTCGTCGGTGAGTCAGAAGGGGGAGCTCGAGTCGCGTTTTGTTCGGGTAATGTCTTGATCGGACCACATCACACAGTGCGAACTTCCAGACACATTTAAAAATTGCTGACAA